>SJYC01057488.1:0-10817 GCA_006408675.1 Madoqua kirkii
TTTTTTTTTCTTTTTTAAATAAAGCATTAAAGTCTCTCTGTTCCCTTTGTGCTGGCTCATTCTCTTTTCTTTCCAAAGGTCAGTGTCATTTGCGTATGTATCCCAATTGTATTTTTGTGCCATACTAATGTTACATTCTTTAGCATAGTTTTTGTGATATTTTCCATAAATGTCTTAATTTAAAAGATTTGAATTGTATTTCCTATTTGTTATTGCTAGTGTTTAAATTGCTATTGCTTTTTGTCTGTCAATCTCAAGTCCAATAATCTGAATTCTCTTAATTTTACAAGTTATCTGAAGGTTCTTTTGAATATTTTAAGAAGGTAATTATATGGTTTACCAGTTAAAATTTTGCATCTTCTTTTCTAGCTCTGATATCTCTTTTCTTTTATTCCTTTGATTAGGAATTCCAGTTTGATTTTGCAGACATTCTCATCTCCTCCTGTTAATGGATATGCTTCTAAAGTTTTACCATTTAGACTAATGTTTATTGTTAGTGTTTGATAGATTCCCTTGATTAGGTAGGAGAAGTTATCTTTCCACACAGGCTGTGTGACCTTGGACAAGTTACTTAATCTTTCTTCACCATAATTTTCTCACCTATAAAATGACAACAATTATAATCGTATCTACTTCATGGGATCATTGTAAGGTGATTTATTATTATTAATAATTGTCAACTTTGATTGCAATTAGAATGATCGTTACCATGTCTTTGTGCAGGTACTGTGCTAAGTGCTCCCAGGTGGCCTCAAGTTTCCCAGCTTCCCAGGTGGTAGTTTCATTACTTAGGAATGGTGGCACTATGCTTGAATCCTCTGACTGTAACGCCCATATTCTTAGCCACCACCTTCCTGTGACTGGAGATTTATGAGCGGATAAATCCAAGAAAGAGTTCATAAATTCTGGCATCATTCTACAATATCGGGTATCTGAGAGTGAAAAACAAGAGGACTTAGGAAGCTTTGTGACAATTCTCGTGTTGCCATCTATGTTGTTGCTATTTAGACCACTCAGTCCTATTGCAGTCTACAAGACATCCCACAAACTTCACCGAAAAGACTTCAAGAATGTCACGTCTATTTTCTCTACCATGAAAAGTCCAACATAACTTAAACAGTTTTGTTTGGAAAAAAAGATGTTTTTGGCATTGAGCCATTTAGCATGAGGATATTTTATGGAACATCAAACATTCGATGATAGCTAATGATGCTGGCTTTGCTTAAACGAAAGCCAGCACGAAGCAACCAAATTGTTGCACCTAGCCAAGAGCCACAAGACTCATTAAGCCATGGGGGCATCTGCATCAAAGGCAAAGATTTTCCAGCAACTACTTAACCAGAATCTCTTCCTGGAAAAATAGCAAGGTAGAGGGACAATGAGGAAAAGCAAAGAGAAAAGAAGTTCTGGTTATTGGGACGTAGCGAAACAGAGTACTCCAAGCGCCTTCATTTCATGAATAACAAGTTAGAAGTAGCACTTTTAAGGGGTATAAAATAGCATCGATAAGGATTCTGTAATTAAAGTTTGAATTCTGAGTAATTACATTAACATAAGTAATACTGGGTAAACCATTCTCCAGTAGAGAATGGGAAGCATCAAAGGGGGCCACCAAGCAAAGAAGAATAAATAAAGAAGAACATCTCGACAGGAGAGCTCAAGGACTCCCACTGTGAGCCCCTCATTTGGGATCTACCTATCCTTTTATTTTTTTGAAACGTTTAGTCTGTATTGGAGTTTAGCTGAATAACAAACAATGTTGTGAGAGTTTCAGGCAAACAGTGAAGGGACTCAGCCAGACATACACATGTATCCACTCTCCCTCAAACTCTCCTCCCATCCAGGTTGCCACACAACATCCAGCAGAGTTCCATGGGCTACAGTATTACCCATCCCCTTACAAGAAAGGATTAGAGCAAATACCAGAAGCATCCTCCATATTATTTGTAGTCTGTGGTGTTATGAATGGTTGCTTAGATTGAAAGTGGAGTAACAACATACAATATAGCATTTATCCTTTTACATCAACATAAAGTCCTGAATAAATACCTCCCTCTCAGGCATTGTTTATGGAACTATGGAGGATTCAGCTGATAAAAGCGGTGTAAGCTTGTTAACCATGCAATTTTCTCAGGGGAGAAAGTAAAAAACATAGAGAAAAACAGAGTGAGAAAAAGAGAGAGAGAAAGGAGAAATCAGCCCTAATGCCCTAAGGCATCCATGGTGTGTAATGAACAACTTCCTTCCTTTGCATCTCGAATGTTACTAGTTATCCTATGCCACCATTCCTGGAAGAAATGAGAATATAATATTCAAATCACTTTCTGATAGAGTCTAACTTTATTGCGGAAGCTGCATTGAAAGAGACTACTCAAAAATGTTTTCAGAGGAGGCCTTGGCCCATCTCGATGTGTCAGAGGTTTCACTGATGTATTGAGAGATGTTGAACTATTATTTCTTGTTACTGACACTTCACCCAATGGCATTAAAATAGCCTTTAATTACTGACTTTAGAGTCTAGCAGGAATGGATTCAGATTCTAGGTCTTGCATCTCTAGGCTGTCTGATTTCAGGAAATTTATTTATCTACACCTGTGACATGTAATGGTAGTTTCATTACTTAGGAATGGTGGCACTATGCTTGAATCCTCTGACTGTAACGCCCATATTCTTAGCCACCACCTTCCTGTGACTGGAGATTTATGAGCGGATAAATCCAAGAAAGAGTTCATAAATTCTGGCATCATTCTACAATATCGGGTATCTGAGAGTGAAAAACAAGAGGACTTAGGAAGCTTTGTGACAATTCTCGTGTTGCCATCTATGTTGTTGCTATTTAGACCACTCAGTCCTAATTGCAGTCTACAAGACATCCCACAAACTTCACCGAAAAGACTTCAAGAATGTCACGTCTATTTTCTCTACCATGAAAAGTCCAACATAACTTAAACAGTTTTGTTTGGAAAAAAAGATGTTTTTGGCATTGAGCCATTTAGCATGAGGATATTTTATGGAACATCAAACATTCGATGATAGCTAATGATGCTGGCTTTGCTTAAATGAAAGCCAGCACGAAGCAACCAAATTGTTGCACCTAGCCAAGAGCCACAAGACTCATTAAGCCATGGGGGCATCTGCATCAAAGGCAAAGATTTTCCAGCAACTACTTAACCAGAATCTCTTCCTGGAAAAATAGCAAGGTAGAGGGACAATGAGGAAAAGCAAAGAGAAAAGAAGTTCTGGTTATTGGGACGTAGCGAAACAGAGTACTCCAAGCGCCTTCATTTCATGAATAACAAGTTAGAAGTAGCACTTTTAAGGGGTATAAAATAGCATCGATAAGGATTCTGTAATTAAAGTTTGAATTCTGAGTAATTACATTAACATAAGTAATACTGGGTAAACCATTCTCCAGTAGAGAATGGGAAGCATCAAAGGGGGCCACCAAGCAAAGAAGAATAAATAAAGAAGAACATCTCGACAGGAGAGCTCAAGGACTCCCACTGTGAGCCCCTCATTTGGGATCTACCTATCCTTTTATTTTTTTGAAACGTTTAGTCTGTATTGGAGTTTAGCTGAATAACAAACAATGTTGTGAGAGTTTCAGGCAAACAGTGAAGGGACTCAGCCAGACATACACATGTATCCACTCTCCCTCAAACTCTCCTCCCATCCAGGTTGCCACACAACATCCAGCAGAGTTCCATGGGCTACAGTATTACCCATCCCCTTACAAGAAAGGATTAGAGCAAATACCAGAAGCATCCTCCATATTATTTGTAGTCTGTGGTGTTATGAATGGTTGCTTAGATTGAAAGTGGAGTAACAACATACAATATAGCATTTATCCTTTTACATCAACATAAAGTCCTGAATAAAATACCTCCCTCTCAGGCATTGTTTATGGAACTATGGAGGATTCAGCTGATAAAAGCGGTGTAAGCTTGTTAACCATGCAATTTTCTCAGGGGAGAAAGTAAAAAACATAGAGAAAAACAGAGTGAGAAAAAGAGAGAGAGAAAGGAGAAATCAGCCCTAATGCCCTAAGGCATCCATGGTGTGTAATGAACAACTTCCTTCCTTTGCATCTCGAATGTTACTAGTTATCCTATGCCACCATTCCTGGAAGAAATGAGAATATAATATTCAAATCACTTTCTGATAGAGTCTAACTTTATTGCGGAAGCTGCATTGAAAGAGACTACTCAAAAATGTTTTCAGAGGAGGCCTTGGCCCATCTCGATGTGTCAGAGGTTTCACTGATGTATTGAGAGATGTTGAACTATTATTTCTTGTTACTGACACTTCACCCAATGGCATTAAAATAGCCTTTAATTACTGACTTTAGAGTCTAGCAGGAATGGATTCAGATTCTAGGTCTTGCATCTCTAGGCTGTCTGATTTCAGGAAATTTATTTATCTACACCTGTGACATGTATCAGAGAAGGCAATGGCACCCCACTCCAGTACTCTTGCCTGAAAAATCCCATGGACGGAGGAGCCTGGTAGGCTGCAGTCCATGAGGTCACTAACAGTCGGACATGACTGAGCAACTTCACTTTCACTTTTCACTTTCATGCATTGGAGAAGGAAATGGCAACCCACTTCAGTGTTCTTGCCTGGAGAATCCCAGGGGCGGGGGAGCCTGGTGGGCTGCCATCTCTGGGGTCGCACAGAGTCAGACACAACTGAAGCGACTTAGCAGCAGCAGCAACAGCAGTGACATGTATGATACATAACAATAGTGTCTACCTTACAGGTTGTTGTGATTTCAGGAGACAATGCCCATAAGACAGGCTTCAGCACACTGTGAACACTCACCAGTGCTGTTGTTAATCACTGGTTGTGACAATCCTGAGTACTCCCCACAGCATAGCTCTCCTCTGGGGGAGATGGAGAACAACGTAGAACCATTAGACCTGTCTCCTACTGAGCCATCTGGCATCGATTTTTCAGCTGCACATCCTGGGGACAAGCTGCATCTCACTAAGGCCATAAAATAAAGGAAGCAATAATTTTCCTCTGACCACTCAACTGCTAAAATGAAGGGACCTGGAATTTTACACCCTCTAGTTTAACACAGAGAAAGCCTTGTAATAGGTTACCCTGTTGCTGGTTTCAAAAATGTTTGCTAAGGGGGAAGGGATATTTTGTATGCTAGAAGGCCTTCCATTATCCATTAGCATTGTGGTCTCTTTGAGTTCTTGTCATAACCTGCAGTGGTATTTTATGAATGAATTAACCCCAAGTATCTTTGGAACCAATAAAATTCTATTCTGTAGAAAGCTTATTCATCTTCTGTCTATATTTTACTGCTATGTAAAACATAAGGAGTGAGAAAATGGCAGAGAAAATGCATGAGAAGAGGCAGAGAGATGAGCAAAGAGAAAAGAAAGAAGTATGTATTGATCCTATTCTTTTCCACTTTGGCTAAATATGTATTTTCTTTTTAAAATTGGAGTACAGTTGCTTTACACTGCTATATCAGTTTCTGCGGTACAGGAAAGTAAATCAGCCATACATATACATATATTTCCTCTTTTTTTGGATTTCCTTCCCATTTGGATCACCATAGAACTCCAAGTAGAGTTCCCGTTGCTATACAGTAACTTCTCATTATTTATCTATTTTATACATAGAAGTGTATATATGTCAATATATGTGTATATGTCAGACAGGGGTTAATCTCCAAGATATACAAAGAGCTCATGCAAATCAATGTCAAAAAAACACAGCTTAATCAAAAAATAGGCAGAAGACCTAAATAGATATTTCCCCAAAGAAGACAACAAAACACATGAAAAGATGCTAATAAAAATATCACTAATTATTAGAGAAATGCAAATGTATATAGTGCATATTTGCCATGCCCTCCTCCCTTCCCGCCTTGGTGTCCATACATTTGTTCTCTATGTCTGTGTCTCTATTTCTGCTTTGCAAATAATATCATCTATACCATTTCCCCCCTAGATTCCACATGTACATGTCAATGTATGATATTTGTTTTTCTGTTTCTGACTTACTTCACTCTCTTTGACAGTCTCTAGGTCCATCCATGAGTCTACAAATGATGTTATTTCACTCCTTCTTATGGTTGAGTAACTTCCCTGGTGGTTCAGACTATAAAGCATCTGCCTACAACGCAGGCAATCCGGATTCAATCCCTGGGTCGGGAAGATTCTCTTGGAGAAGGAAATGGCAATCCACTCCAGTACTCTTGCCTGGAAAATCCCACGGACAGAGGAGCCTGGTGGACTACAGACCATGGGGTCACAGAGAGTCAGACACGACCGAGTGACTTCAATTTCACTTTATGGTTGAGTAATATTCCATTGTATATCCGTACTAAAACCAAAAATAAACAAATAGGATCTAATTAAACTTAAAAGACTTTGCATAATGAAGGAAACTGTAAACAAGATGAAAAGACAACCCTCAGCACCGGAGAAAATATTTGTTAACAAAACAACTGACAAGAGATTAATCTCCAAAATATACAAACAGCTCATGCAACTCAATGTCAAAACAACACAAACAGCCTAATCAAAAAATGGGCAGAAGACCTAAACAGATATTTCCCCAAAGAAGACAAACAAACACATGAAAAGATGCTAATAAAAACATCACTAATTATTAGGGAGATACAAATCAAAACTACAGTGGGGTATCACTTCACACCGGTCAGAATGGCTATCAAAAAAATCTACAAACAATAAATGCTGGAGAGGGTGTGGAGAAAAGGGAACCCTCTTTGACCGTTGGCTTCCCTGGTAGCTCAACGGTGAAGAATCCCCTGCAATGTAGGAAACTTGCAGGAGATGTGGGTTCTATCCCTGTGTTGAAAAGATTCCCTGGAGTAGGAAGTGGCAATCCACTCCAGTATTTTTGCCTAGGAAATCCCACAGACAGAGGAGCCTGGAGGGCTACAGCTCATGGGGTCTCTAAAGAGTCGGACACTACCAAGCAACTAAACAATAGCAATAACAGCTTACACTGTTGGTGGGAATGTAATTAAATATATATTTTCTAAGTCTCTTTTTCAGACTACAAAGTAAAAAGCAGAGCCAAGTTTTATTTTTATTTTTTATTAAAAATCATGTTCTGCTTTTCTTTCTGGTTATAAATATTCACTGGGCTTCCCAGGTAGTTCTAGTAGTAAAGAACCAGGCTGCCAATGCAGGAGACATGAGACCCAGTTTCGATCCCTGGGTTGGGAAGATCCTCTGGAGAAGGAAATGGCAACCCACTCCAGCATTCTTGCCTGGAGAATCCCATGGACAGAGGAGTCTGGCAGGCTACAGCCCATAGGGTCGCAAGGAGTCAAACATGACTGAAGCGACTTAGCACATATGCATAAATATTCATTATCAGTCAATAAAAAATATAAAGAGGATATTGAGAATAATACTTTAAATTTCCCATAATGCTATTAACCAGATGTAAACATTTATTACATTTTAGTATATTTTCTATGTATATTTGTGAGGGCCATATTAAACATATAATTTTTATCTCCCCTTTTTTATCCTAAAGAAAATCAGTCCTGAATATTCATTGGAATGACTGATGCTGAAGCTGAAGCTCCAGTTCTTTAGCCACCTGATGAGAAGAGCTGACTCACTGGGAAAGACCCCGATGCTGGCAAACATGGAAAGCAAAAGAAGAGGACAGCAGAAGATGAGATAGACAGCATGACTGACTCAATGGACGTGAATTTGAGCAAGCTCCGGGAAACAGTGACAGACAGGGAAGCCTGGTGTGCTGCAGTCCACGGAGTCACAAAAAGTCAGACATGACTCTTAGTAACTGAACAACAGTAACAAATGGATTCCTAGAAGCTGAATTACTGAGATGACACATGCAGCACTTTTAAAACACTGTTAGTGTGGGATAACACTTTTGAAACATTTGATGACATATATTGTCAAAAAGCTTTGGGTAAGCTTCTATACATTTATTCAGTTATTCACTTATTTCACTTATGTGTTCATACCAATTTACAGTATTTTGCATGCTCACATTCCTCCTCAACACTGAAAATAAATTTTCTTAATATTTCTAAACGTATAGGAATCTTATTACATTTTTGTTACTATATACATTGTATTAGAATAAAACATTTTAATATGCTTCCTAGCCATTTATTTGTTCTTCTAGGAATTTTCTATATTTTCTGCCTATTTTTAAGAATGTTGTGGGTTGTTACTTGATAAGCATAATTTCTTTATATAGAAGATAACCCTTGGCTGCATTTATTGCAAAAGAGGATGAATGGCTTAGCTGCTTGACTTTTAACTACACAGCCCTGACCCTAATGTGCAGAGGAAGGCTTAGCAGGATACATTGAAGGTGCTAGTGGGCTGCAAAAGTCCTGGTAAGTGGAGCTAGCTGAGTGAAGAATTAGATTATAGAGGAAAAAAAAAAGAACATTTAAACAAACATGAGGATAGGGAAAGTCTTCCCAGGGAGCTATAGTTCACAGACTTAGTTAACTTCATGGCAAGTGGCAGTGGGAACAGCCCCTGGCATACTGGGCTGAAAGTACTATCTCCCAAAAGATAATACAAGCCTGTCTAGGTGGGACCTACTCTCTTTGTGGTATCTGAGTACCAGATGTGTGAGCACTGAGAGGCTTTGAATAGGCAAAATAGTAAATTTTATCAGTTACGAAGGTAAGAACACAGAATTATCTCAAATGCCATTCTATGAGATAGGAGACAGTTTGCATAGTTAAATTTCACCATTCACCTCCATCTCTAATTCCAGAGAATGTGCTGTTTATTTGCACAGGTAATAAATAACAAAATCTGACTGACTGGCATTCTGGTGAGACTGAGATTGAGTTTCCTTCTAAGGCTGATTCCATCTTAGACGATAATGCTGCAAGTCTGCTATGATCTTTGTCAATATCAATTTTTGAGATCTTAGGATTTTTCTTTTTTCTGGAACAATGACTTTGTGTACTAGGTGATTACTTTCTTATTTCTTCAATGGGGGTTTGGGGAGATTCTGTGTCAATCTAGTATATTCTGTTAACTCTCCAAGAGGCTCATGATAAAGTGGGTCCCACAAGAGGCTTCTTTAGCTTCTGAGGCCCTGAAAGAAACATTCCCATACCAGGAAAGACAGCCGAGGCTGCAGCAAACCAGTGAACATCGATTCTTTCTTATCATTGCAATTGGTAGGCTGAGCAGAATATAAAATTAGAGCATAATTTAATTTTTTTTGAACTTTAACTCATAAGAACAAGAGAATCTGATTTCAGACTTAAAGTCCATTAGATATTTATATCTTTGGATTCTAACATGAAAAGAATTTTAACCTTTAGACTTAAATTTCTCCCCAGGAATTTGCAATGGAATGTTAGTTTATATAGCAATGTTGGGCATCTCTATACTGGTATTTTATTCTTGGAGTACTTCAGTTGGCTAATCTCATTGCAAAGCCTCTGCTGGGATGTAATGAGCAATGTGGCTGGATATAATTTGGAATAGGAAGTAGTATGAGAATTTTCTTCTTCTATGAGGCTCATGAAAAATAACAATGCCCAGAATGACTGTTACAGGGCTCTTCCTGTCTCTTCCTTCACCGCACCACAGTCTAGGCTAGGTTATATTGCAGTAAAAATCAGCCATAAAACCTCAGTGGTTTAATAAAAGAAAGCTTTTTTCTCCTAACTCATCCTATACATCTAGTGCAGGTCAGTGAGCACTGCTTATAAAACTTACTCAGGAACCCAAGCTGATGAGTGCTCCTCTTGACCTGAGCTTCTTTCAGCATCATGGCAGAGGGGGGAGAACATGGTGAACCAGAAAGAGGCATTTTAGCTCCTGCCCAAAGTGGTACATATCACCTCAGCTTACATCTCATCAACCAAGAAAGCTGTACTCCAAAGAGGGTGAGATAATGTGATCCTACTATGTGTCGAAGAGAAGAGAACCAAAATTGCTGTCAACAGCTCTTCCACAAACACTTTATAAAAATCCCACCTCCAAGTGTGTATTAATACACCACTATTGATTCCTCTCACTTAATACATTCAAGAAATTGAGTTTCTAAATGAATGTGGAAAATTAGCCTTCAGTGTGCATGAGTGAATGGTGCATAATGATCTGGACGTGTTAAAAGCCATAGTCTGTGGCCATACATTTTACTTATGGGTAAAGACCCTGCTTATTTAACTTCTATGCAGAGCACATCATGAGAAACGCTGGGCTGGAAGAAACACAAGCTGGAATCAAGATTGCTGGGAGAAATATCAATAACCTCAGATATGCAGGTGACACCACCTTTATGGCAGAAAGTGAAGAAGAGCTAAAGGGCCTCTTGATGAAAGTGAAAGAGGAAAGCGAAAAAGTTGGCTTAAAGCTCAACATTCAGAAAATGAAGATGATGGCATCTGGTCCCATCACTTCATGGGAAATAGATGGGGAAACAGTGGATACAGTGTCAGACTCTATTTTTGGGGGGGCTCCAAAATCACTGCAGATGGTGACTGCAGCCATGAAATTAAAAGATGCTTACTCCTTGCAAGAAAAGTTATGACCAACCTAGACAACATATTCAAAAGCAGAGACATTACCTTGCCGACTAAGGTCCATCTAGTCAAGGCTATAGTTTTTCCTGTGGTCATGTATGGATGTGAGAGTTGGACTGTGAAGAAGGCTGGGTGCCAAAGAACTGACGCTTTTGAACTGTGGTGTTGGAGAAGACTTTTGAGAGTCCCTTGGACTGCAAGGAGATCCAACCAGTCCATTCTGAAGGAGATCAACCCTGGAGATCAACCCTGGGATTTCTTTGGAAGGAATGATGCTAAA
>SJYC01057490.1:0-15243 GCA_006408675.1 Madoqua kirkii
CTGAAGTGACTTAGCAGCAGTAGCACTCATCTCATGGGCTATCGGGAGACTCAAATGAAATGAATGTGAAGTAACTATAAATGGCATAAATATTTATAGTTACACAGAAATGCCTTAGTTGAGGCTATAACACTGGACCATTTAGTGACTACCAAAAATCTATTGTTAAATTAGACTTCTTTTTTCAGCCAATAGGACAAATGAAAATTCTTGCACATCAACGTCAGAAGGAACTCCCAACATTTTTAAATGATGGAAAGTCAAACAGCAAAAGTGAGCCATCCCCTACTTTAGTCCCTTTGTGGTTCCCAGATTATCTCAGCAACACGTGCCTGGTACTCACCCTCTGCTTCACTCAGTTTATGCTTCTAGCCACACTGATCTGACATCAGGCCAAAGGGCTGGTGCCTGGGAGAAGCAAAGACCAAACAGAGTGCTGAGGATGAAAGAATTTTTTTATTTCCTCCAACTCTGGGTGTTGCTTTACTTTGCCCCTTTATGGAGTAATCCGTCATTTAGAAAATGAACTGTGTTTGCAGTCTCAGTGAGGACAGCTGCTGTGGATGAGGGCCTTGTGTTTTTCCCGCTTATATCCTAAGAAGCAAAGGAGGAGCAGAGAGAGATATGAAAGGCTCATGACCAGACTGCCCTTTCTACCCTCCCCAGCCAGCTGGGTGGTCACAGAGCTCTGCAGTTATTCTCTCATTTCCCCAGCTGATAAGGATAAGGGAGGTGCTATCTGCCACAGACACCCTCAGCTTTAGGAGAGGACAGCCGTAGCACTGGTGGGTAATAGCACATGACCCAGCACTATTTTCCTCAACACTTCCAAGCCCTGGCTGCCCTGGACAATGCTGCTGAAAAGATAACAAGGTGGGTTTGATATGCTCAGGTCTTTTCCAAACCACACTCACATCATTACTTGTGAGAGCTTCCTAGGGCTGCCACAACAAACTCACATCATACTTGTGAGAGCTTCCTAGGGCTGCCACAACAAATTACCACAACCTGGGTGGATTAAAACTACAGAAACTGTATTATCTCACAATTGCGGAAGCCAGAAGTTCAAAGTCAAGGTGTGGACAGGGTTGGTTCCTGCTGGAGGCTCTGGAGGAAAATCCATTCCATGTCTCCACCGGGGGTACTCGATGGCACTGCTTGGCTTGGGGCTCTATGGCCCTAATTCCTGCCTCTGAGTTCATATAACCTTTCCCTTTTTGAGTCTGGAAGGCAAAGTTCATTAACAGGCTTCTGGGAGAGTTTCCAGGGCTCAGCCCAGATGCCACCTCGCTGTCAGTGGACCTAGCACCCACTCTAAGTCCAAGATGATCTTCAATCTTTGTATCTGCAAAGATCTTTTTTCCAATGAAGTCAAATTTGCAGGTTCCAGGGACACATCTTTGGGGGTGACCCCTATTCAATCCATGACAAAAGGAAAGGCAGATGAGCACCTAAACAAAAGGAAAGGGAGACGAGGAGGAAACTATATTGAACCTCTGCTGAAACTTGCAAGAATTCATGGGGTAAAGTGGGGAGGGGAGTTATTTAGCCTAATTATGCTAACAAGGGCTGTGGAGTACTGAATGGACATTCAGAATGGCTGGACTAGGCAAGAAGGGTGCCCTCCAGTGAGACCACCACTGAGAGGGCACCATATAGCTGCAACAGCAGAGTAACTGACAAAGAGCCAGCTCATCCATCCCTTGATCCCACTTACCCACTCTCTTCCTCCTGCTTCACTTACCCCTACTGGGTAACCTATGAGTCACCTGCCTTTTTAATTCCCTAGAGGAACTAGAGATCAAATTGCCAACATCTGCTGGATCATGGAAAAGCAAGAGAGTTCCAGAAAAACATCTATTTCTGCTTTATTGACTATGCCAAAGCCTTTGACTGTGTGGATCACAATAAACTGTGGAAAATTCTTCAAGAGATGGGAATACCAGACCACCTAACCTGCCTCTCGAGAAATCTGTATGCAGGCCAGGAAGCAACAGTTAGAACTGGACATGGAACAACAGACTGGTTCCAAATAGGAAAAGGAGTACATCAAGGCTGTATATTGTCACCCTGCTTATTTAACTTCTATGCAGAGTACATCATGAGAAATGCTGGACTAGAAGAAACACAAGCTGGAATCAAGATTGCCGGGAGAAATATCAATCAACTCAGATATGCAGATGACACCACCCTTATGGCAGAAAGTGAAGAGGAACTCAAAAGCCTCTTGATGAAAATAAAAGAGGAGAGTGAAAAAGCTCATGTTGAGCTTAAAGCTCAACATTCAGAAAATGAAGATCATGGCATCCAGTCCCATCACTAGAAGAAACACAAGCTGGAATCAAGATTGCCAGGAGAAGTATCAATAACCTCAGATATGCAGATGACACCACCGTTATGGTAGAAAGTGAAGAGGAACTCAAAAGCCTCTTGATGAAAGTGAAAGAGGAGAGTGAAAAAGTTGGCTTAAAGCTCAGCATTAAGAAAATGAAGATATGGCATCTGGTCTCATCACTTCATGGCAAATAGATGGGGAAACAGTGGAAACAGTGTCAGACTTTATTTTTTTGGGCTCCAAAATCACTGCAGATGGTGACTTGAAGCCATAAAATTAAAAGACGCTTACTCCTTGGAAGAAAAGTTATGACCAACCTAGACAGCGTATTCAAAAGCAGAGACATTACTTTGCCGACTAAGGTCCGTCTACTCAAGGCTATGGTTTTTCCCGTGGTCATGTATGGATGTGAGATTTGGACTGTGAAGAAGGCTGAGCACAGAAGAATTGATGCTTTTGAACTGTGGTGTTGGAGAAGACTCTTGAGAGTCCCTTGGACTGCAAGGAGATCCAACCAGTCCATTCTGAGATCAACCCTGGGATTTCTTTGGAAGGAATGATGCTGAAGCTGAAACTCCAGTACTTTGGCCACCTCATGTGAAGAGTTGACTCATTGAAAAGACTCTGATGCTGAGAGGGATTGGGGGCAGGAGGAGAAGGGGATGAGAGAGGATGAGATGGCTGGATGGCATCACTGACTCGATGGACGTGAGTCTGAATGAACTCCGGGAGTTGGTGATGGCCAGGGAGGCCTGGCATGGGATCACAAAGAGTCGGACAGGACTGAGCGACCGAACTGAACTGAGGATGGGTTTCCCTCCAAACTCTCAAGGCACTGGTCATTGTAGTCTAGAATCCATTACTGATGAGAAATGTAAAATCAGTGAAACTCCTATTTTACATATAGCCTCCTATTTTACATATAACCTTTATTCCTAACCTCCAGAATTGTATAGATTTTCCCCTTTTCCCTTGGCATTGTGTTATATTTCCTCTTTCTTTTATGACTGATCTCTGAAGCCATCTCCTGGGCATCCCCAAGGTTGTAATGGGCTCCTGTATGGCTGCTTTCTGGACCCAAAAGAATCTTTACAGATTTAATATCAGCTTTTATTTTAAGGTCTGAGATCAAGATATCTTACTTCCTATTCAGAAGAATTAATCCATGTTTGCAGATAAGACTTTAATCTTGTATCCATTTGAACAGTCTGGTATTTTGTCCAAATATGGAATCCCAGCACTTCAGAGCAGTGGATTTGCACACTCAGAGCTTTCTCTTTGAGTTTTGTTAATAATAGCATTAGTAAAATAAAGTTAATTATTTTTTAATTTTTTAATATAAAAATATTTTGCACGGAACATCCATAGTTTTGGGCAGGGACACTGCCCCAGGGGTGAGCACTGGGAGATTCAGGCTATTCTGAACTCGATTAAGATGTGTAGCATTTTTTTCCATTTGCTTTTGGAGCATACCCCTGCTTTTGAGCTATCCCTTACTTCTAGGGTCCACATGTCCCCTTATTTACGCACGTATCTCACAGCCATTGGTGCGGCCTCGTGCAACATTTGGTTTCAGGTGGACACTTGTGGCGGGTACCACACAGGTGTGGTCAGTGGCGCTGCTCCTGCGGACACTGATGCCGTCTCTGGCATCTGGGAAGGATGGCGCCTGTGAGCTGGCCCCTTCCCTGCACAGGAATGAGGCGTTGGCTTTGCAGGGCCTGCTGGGAAGGTGGAGGCCCCAGAACACAGAGCACCTTCTCCAGGACCTCCGGCTTTGCTGAGGCAGCTCACTGGATTGCCTCTTGATTTTTCCTGGGAATTAGATGCAGGTCTGCTGCTGTTGGGTGGCAGGAGGGTAGAGGGGGTACAGTAGGAAGAATGAAGAGTGTGCTGCAGCGCTCTGTCAACAAATACTGAGTATGTCTGTGATCAGAAGCTCCACTTCTCACTCCCAACTTTGCTGACTCTCAGGTGTGAGCCTGAAGTCGCTTCAAGGGACCTCATGGCCAGGAGGCCTCCATCTGTCCTGCCCCTTCTTGCCTCCTCGGCAAGCTCCACTGTCCCAAGGCAGGCTGCTTGCCTCTTTACACCATCTTTTCACAGTCTCCTGCCTCTCCTCTTTACTGATACTGGGTTTCACGGGGTAGGAAAAATAAATACCTACATTTGCGCAGACATTAAAAGAGAAAGTCCTTTTGGGGTTTAGCATATACATACTACTAGATATTAAATAGATAATCAACAAGGACCTACTGTATAGCACAAGGAACTCTAGTCAATATCTTGTAATAATCTAAATCACAAAAGAATCTGAAAAAGAATGTATATATGTATAATGGGATAACTTAGCTATACACCTAAAACTAACACAGTGTAAATCAACTGCACTCCAGTATAAAACAAAATTTAGATAAAAGAAAAATAGAGAAGTCTTTCTGAGTTGTAATTATTTAAAGGTTTCAGTTTTTAACATCAGTAGTCAAATTCTTACCACAGAACCTGACTTGACTTTGGAGTGTCTTGGAGACTTTATAGAGAGAACAGATTCATTATATACATTGTTGTTCAATCCCTAAGTCATGTCCAGCTCTTTTCGATCCCATGGACTGCAGCACACCAGGCTTCCCTGTCTTTCACTATCCCCCATAGTTGGGTCAAACTCATGTCCATTGAGTCGATGATGCCATCCAACCATCTCTGTCACCCCCTTCTCTTCCTACCCTCAATCTTTCTCAGCATCAGGGTCTTTTCTAAAGAGACAGATTTTCACATCAGGTGGCAAAATTATTGAGCTTCAGCCTCAGCATCAGTCCTTCTAATGAATATATCCTCTCTATAACAGTCTCTTGGTTGCCCAGAAAAGTGTCACAGGAGCAAAAACCATGACTGGCCCTATATGTATCCATCTGTATCTATGTACATGTCTGTATTATTCAATCACTGTACCTCTAAAACCTAGCACAATGTGCCCAGAATTCAGCAGATTCTCGTAGATACCTTGCTTAATATCATGTAAATAATGTAATACTTATGTAATATCACACAGAAATTAATACATGACTGAATGGTGACCACATTCTTTAATTAAAAACCCTCTTAAAGTTATAGGAAGAAGCACCAGGAACATCAAAAGAATATAAAATACATTCTGTGCTCTCAAGAAACAGAAGTAAATCAACTTCTGTGTAGAATTAAAAGTACTATGTAAGCAACAGGCAGTGTACTGCTGGAGGCCAAACAGGTGACTCCTAACAGTTTTAGCTTAATGACTGACGGATGATACAAAGCACTACATAAATTAGTTACATCTAAATAATTTAGTACCTGATAGTTTCCTGACTCTTCAGTGTTTAAGCTGTCAGGGACCCAGACTACACAGTGAATAGTTTACAGTGCCCACAGTTGGCACACGGATCCCCTGAAACTGTTTTAGTTTTATGGGAAAAATTCAACCTTGTGATTAAGTGTTCTCGGTCTCTCTTTTCAATCACTCATTATTTGCTACCTTTAGAAGTATTATTTCTTGCTAGTCATCCAGGTAACACACACGTCTACAAGGACTGCTAAAAGGTGCTTAGCAGTAACAGCTACAAAGAAACCTGGTAGCCGTTGTTCATCAGAAGCCATTCACAAAGTGCTTTAAAAGTCCAAAGGTAACATTAATTTGGGTCATATTTTTCCCAGGCACTCAAAGCCAGCAAGAAGACAAGGATTGAAAGGGAAGGAAATCCTTTTATCCCATGCCAGACTCTTCTCCCAGTGTGCTTTGTCAGAGGGCTTCAGGTTCCTTGCAAGTGTCAGCGGATGAATCCCCTGATTGAGGCAGCGATGCTCTGCTTCTTCTGAGCTATGGTGCCTTTTCCTCCTTTCATCCACTTTGCACTGCCTGCGTCTCTTGTTTTTCTCCTTAGGTCTCCTGACTCAGTTCCTTAGGTGCACAAATCTTCACTGGACCTTGCCCCCAGGAGATCTTGTTACATAAGATTTAGTTCTCTGTTTTTCTTCTGCATGGAGAGATTCAATACTTATAATCTAACACAGTGGTCCCCAACCTTTTTAATTTTTTAATAAAAAAACTTAAATTTATTGTATTTCATCAGTTCCCCTCCCCCATTAATGCCACCTTTCTTGTCTTGAATCCAGTCCAGGTACCACATTACATTAAGTTATCATGTCTTCCAAATCCCCAACCATTTTGCACCAGGGACTGTGTCCTAGCAGACCACCGACCAGCAGTGGTTCCTGGCCCAGGGGTTGCGGAACCCTCATCTAAGAAATCAGAGATGCCCAATTTTTTCCAGTTGGCAAAGAGAAGAACAAATACTGAAAAAACAGCATTCTCTTTGAAACATGCAGTAGCTGACCTCACTTTTTAGATAAGCCCACTAGATAGAGCTCACTGTTAATCCATGTGTGTGCGCGCGCATGTGTGTGTGTGTGTGTGTGTGTGTAATTACACTGCACACAAAGAATCATGCTGACTATCTATGTGTTGACTTTGAGGTACCATTTGCCCAAGGAACCTTTCTGGTTAAACATCTGGACACAAAGCAAAACTGTATCAATACATCTGGAAGGAATGCTCCTTTGACGCATTTAATACATCATATTTCATTGTGAATTATACTTTATTGTTCATTTCTCTCAACAATATGTAAGCTCCATAAAGGCATGCAGCACATGTCTTTGTTTTTGACATCAGTGTATCTACCGAAAGTGTTAAATCTACACTTACTAATAAACACATAAACCAACTCAGCATAATGATAAGGATAACAACAAATGGAAAGAGTAGTACACATACATCAAGTAGATTCCTTGTGCCAGAGCTGTGGTCTGGAGGCTTGTATTCCCTCAGAATTCACATGTTTAAATTTTAACCCCCCAAATAGCATGTGGGGCCTTTGGGTGATGCTTATATCAGGAGGGTGAAGCCCTCATGAGTGGGATTAGCGCTCATCACAGACACCACAGAGCTCCTTGCCACCTCCCCCACTTGCAGACACAATGAAAAGGAGCGACTCCACCTGAGCTACAAAGAGCACCTTCCCCAGGACAAGACCCATGCTGGCGCCTGGACCCTGGGCCTCCCAGCCCCTGGAACTGTGCAAAAACGAATTTCTTTGGTTTACAAGCTACTTAGTCTGTGGAATTTTGTTACAGGAGCCCAAACAGACTAGCAGAGTCATGTAAGTGTTCAGTAGTTACATACTACATGTAACTGGTAAACTGAGCAAGTGAATACACGGGATATAGTCAAAACGCTGCTTTCTGATATTTATTCCATGAAGGTCACCTTCCTTGACTGTGAAGGTCGCTGTGTGGCTTCCTCTCCTGGGAAGATGGCTCTTCCCTGATTACTCATCCCTTTCTCATCCCTCTAGAGCCTGGAAGACAGAAAACGGGTTCTTTCACCTCTTCTTTGTTATGTGTGTGTGTGTGTGTGTGTGTGTGTGTGTGTGTGTGTGTGTGTATATATCTTATATATGTATATATATGTATATATGTGTATATATATATCAGATATATATATATATGATGATCTCACCTTCATTGCAATACTGTGGCACATATGCCACAGGCTCATCAAGACAGGAAGAATGCTAACTTAGCATCCTGTTTCAGCTACATGAGCTCATCGAAACCACTCAGTCACTTGACAAAGTGGAAACTGTCATCTCCACTGTGGCAATAAGAAAACTGAGATTTAGGGATGCTAAAAAAGTTGTACAGGGTCACAGCATTCTGTAGACAATCACGGCTGAGCCCTTGGTCGGCAGTGGTGATCCTTGGCAATAAAGGCATTAATCAATATTACAGATTAAGGTTAAAGGAGGAAAATGCCTATGCTACATTCATAGACATTGAGAATGAGATTATCTATAAATGAAGAGAAAACAGGGCTACACGTATCAGACAATGTCTCCTATGCTTCCATATGAAGAAACTGAACCCTAACTTCAGAGGCGGCTAAATCCTGGTCATCACCCAAGTGCCCAGAAGATAATTCCCGAGAAAGGGAGTTAGTGGCCAGGGACATTAAGCACCTCTCATCACACTAGCTGCCTTCCTCCACTCACCCACACCACCAGTCATGTTTCTTTCATAATCTGTTACTACTGTAAATAATTCTGAGCTTCATTTCTAGTTTCATGCCCATTGTGATTTATTAAACACATTCATGTGGAGCTGGTGTACACCCTTTCTTTACAGAGTAGGAAAATATACATATGTAACTATTTCTATATCCATCCTCATAAGGGGTTTTCTGCATACCAATTAAGCATATCCACTTACTTAACAATGTTTCTTTCATAATCTGTTACTACTGTAAATAATTCTGAGCTTCATTTCTAGTTTCATGCCCATTGTGATTTATTAAA
Organism: Madoqua kirkii; assembly: GCA_006408675.1. Classification (NCBI taxonomy): domain Eukaryota; kingdom Metazoa; phylum Chordata; class Mammalia; order Artiodactyla; family Bovidae; genus Madoqua; species Madoqua kirkii. The sequence continues at coordinate 8,722 of SJYC01057490.1, forward strand.
CACATTCATGTGGAGCTGGTGTACACCCTTTCTTTACAGAGTAGGAAAATATACATATGTAACTATTTCTATATCCATCCTCATAAGGGGTTTTCTGCATACCAATTAAGCATATCCACTTACTTAACACTTCCCTTGTGACTTAAGGGGGAAAAAGATACATGTTCACAAAACACAACATTGAGGCACCAAAGACAGCAAACGTCTACACATCATCTGACTTTTAAAAAAAACCAATATGCATTTTATAAACATCAATGCCTAACTGAAAAAGCCAAATTCACCCCTCCCCCATACTCCAAAGATACCTATTACCAGTTGAATTATAGTACTAATAGCAACAGCAGGAGCTTTTAAAATTGTTCCCCAATATAGCATAAGATCATTGGGGCTTGCGGAATGCATGCCAAGTCCCTTCAGTCGTGTCCCACTCTGTGCAACCCTATGGACAGCAGCCCACCAGGCTCCTCTGTCCACAGGATTCTTTAGGCAGGGATACTGGAGTGGGTTGCCATTTTCTTCTCCTCACTGGAGCATCAGTTCAGTTCAGTTCCGTCGCTCAGTCGTGTCCAACTCTTTGAGACCCCATGAACTGCAGCATCCCAGGTCTCCCTGTCCATCACCAACTCCCAGAGTTCACCCAAACTCATGTGCATCGAGTCTGTGATGGCACACAGCAAGCAGATTCTTTGGCATCTGAGCTACCAGGGAAGCTCCAGAACTACAGCAAAGATGATAACCACCACCAAGTGAACTTACGGCTGTGGTCAGGTTAAATCTAAGTGAAGAGGAGCAAAAGGAGGAGGCTCTGCAAAATCAACACAGGAGTTTAAACTGAAATTGAAGCATCTTCTAGACCAGTATTAACTAAAGGATTTTCTGTGATGATGGCTCTAGAATACTAAATTTCCCCAAATGAGAGGGACCAACGTCATGAAAAATTCTTGTAACTCATACGGTGCCTGCGGTGATGTTTTTAAGCTCCACATCCAAAAATAAAAGGAAACAAAACACTAAAACCTTCCATTTGCTGGGAGACTGCCTGGAGCATTCCAAGCCCCACTTTCCTCCCCAACTTTTACTGAGACTTGACATACAGCTTCCCTGATAGCTCAGTAGGTAAAGAATCCTTGAGCAATGCAGGAGACCAGATTCTTGGTGCGTAGAGCTGCTGGAAAAAGGAAAGGCTACCCACTCCAGTATTCCTGGGCTTCCCTTGTGGCTGAGCTGGTAAAGAATCCGCCGGCAATGTGGATGACCTGGGTTCGAACCCTGCAGGGGCACACCCTAAACCCAGCACACGTGCCTCTCAGCCATGCTCACGAATCCTGGCTCTCTGCACGCACGTCCCCAGTCCCCAACGGGCACCTCAGATTCCTGCACACGAGCCCCGAGTCCCACACTCTGCTCATCCCTTGATTGCCCCTCGGATCCCAAGGTTGGGAAGATCCCCTGGAGAAGGGTAAGGCTACCCACTCCAGTGTTCTGGTCTAGAGAATTCCATGGACTATTTAGTCCATGGGGTCGCAAACAGTGGGACATGACTGAGCGACTTTCATTTTCCATGGAAGTTTAAGGTGTAAACCTAACCACCTGGGGGTTTCCAGGAGGCTCAGTGGCAAAGAATCCACCTGCCAGTGGAGGAGATCCAAGAGATGTGAGTTCTATCCCTGTGTCTAGAAGATCCCCTGGAGTAGGAAAAGGCAATCCACTCCAGTATTCTTGCCTGGAAAATTCCATTGACAGTGGAGACTGGCAGGCTATACAGTCCACGGCACAGCAAAAAGTCACACTGCTGAGCGACGTGTGAACTTAAACTAACCATCAGACATATACAAGAGGCCAGAAGACTACCCCAGGAATTTAGTTAACATCTCTGTCTTCATCCGGCTACCAAAATAATTTGCTTGTGATGAGAACTTCTAGGATTTGCCTTCGTAGCTTGTTTCTAATATACCACAAAGCAGTGGTAACCGCAGTCACAGTCCCCATGCTAGACATTACCAGCTACGCTTGTAAATCTTGCAGGCGCGCGCCCTGAGCGCACAGCACACGCGCTTCTGAGCCACTCAGGCGAATCCTGGAGCCCCGCACACACGGCCCCAGCTTTGAGCGTATATATCTCGGAAATTTGCTTGTGATGAGAACTTCTAGGATTTGCCTTCGTAGCTTGTTTCTAATATACCACAAAGCAGTGGTAACCGCAGTCACAGTCCCCATGCTAGACATTACCAGCTACGCTTGTAAATCTTGCAGGCGCGCGCCCTGAGCGCACAGCACACGCGCTTCTGAGCCACTCAGGCGAATCCTGGAGCCCCGCACACACGGCCCCAGCTTTGAGCGTATATATCTCGGATCCCAGCACATGAGCCCCCAGCCCGGAGCGCGCACTTCGGATCCCACCACACGAGCCCTCAGCAAAGAGACCTCAGCCCAGAGCGCGCACCTCGGATCCCAGCACAAACACCCCCAGCTCCGAGCGTATATCTCGGATCCCAGCACATAAGCCCCCAGCCCGGAACGCGCACTTCGGATCCCACCACACGAGCCCTCAGCAAGGAGACCTCAGCCCGGAGCGCGCACCTCGGATCCCAGCACAAACACCCCCAGCTCCGAGCGTGTATCTCGGATCCCAGCACAAGAGCCCCCAGGCCGGAGCGCGCACCTTGGATCCCAGCACACACACACCCAGCCCCGAGCGTATATCTCGGATCCCAGCACAAGAGCCCCCAGGCCGGAGCGCGCACCTCAGATCCCCGCAGGAGCGCCCGGTTTCCACCCACCCTGCCAGCCCCGCCAGCGCCCAGAGCCCGCGCGCCGCCGCTCGCTCACCCTTCTCGCTGACGCTCTCGCTCTCCAGCTCCACGTCCTCGCAGCTCGTGTACTCCGGCGTTGACACACCCTCTTCTTCCGAGCTGCTCACGGACATCTGGCGCCGCTTGCCGCCCCTCTTGGCGCGGTGCGGCTTGGGCGGCGACGGCCGCACAGACTCGGACTGGTCGGAGCTGAGCGAGTCGTTGCGCAGCATGGTCTCCACCTTCTCGCGCTTGGCCTTGCGCACCAGGACGGCCGAGCCGGGGTCCAGGCGGCTCTGCTTCCGGAGCGGCTCCGGGACCTCCGCGGGGCCCGGGCCTGGCCGGGGCGCCGGCGGGCTGGGGTCGGCGAGCGGCGGGGCGCCCGGCGCCCGGGCCTCCGCGGTCCTCTCTGCCGAGTAGGCGCGCGGCGAGGCGGGCGGCGAGGCCCGGGTGGCGTGGGGCGCGCGCGGGCTGGGCCTGCCCTCGGGCCCCGCGGCCGCCTCGGTGCGCGGCAGGGACACGTCGCTGTGGCGCCGCTCGTGCCGGGCGCGGGACACCCGCGCGTGCATGCGCATCTGTTGCTCCTCGGGCGGCGGCTGGACAGGGTACCGCGCCAGGTTCGGGTCGCTGCGGTACCGGGTCTGGTACTCCTCCTCCTTCCGCTGCTTCTCCGCTTCAGCCACCGGACCTTCCTCGCGTTTCTCCGGCACAACGGAGTAGTCCTGGGACCGGCCTTTCTCCAGCCTTCGGCTTTCCCGCCTTTCCTTCCGCTCCCGTTCTTCCGCGGGCGCCTCTGCGGGAGGCGCCGAGGTTCTGGGCGCGCGTTTGCGCTCGCCCTTTGGGGCGCCTTTGCCATTCTGCTCGGCCAGCCCTGGGGTCTTCTTCCTGGGATGCACAAAGAAACGTGGAGAAGGAGAATTGCGTGTAAACTTAAGGCGAGGACCAGATCCCAGAAGCAGCATCCTTGGAAATAGTTATCCTTCGATGTCTAATTAAAAAGCGAGATGTTAAAAAGGCACATTAAATCCGTATACCTGAGTCGCTTTCTAAATAAGGCTCCTTTGAGTTACAAGATAGTCAGGGTCTTCACAACTGGCTTTCAAATTTTTAAATTCTCTATCAGTTAAACAGATCACTTTGAAAATCAATAAATTAATTCACTAAAGGAACAAGTTTTATGCTAACCTAATGATAAGTTAGGATAAACATTAATAGATAGATATCAGTTCAAAAATCAATAATCAATATATCTTTGGGCAATATATATTAATCTCTTACAACTGAAACATTCACGGAAACGTGAATACAAGTATGTCCATTTCAGAAATTAATTCTACTAGCACTTCAGTTGTAGAACAAAAGTACTTTTTAAGAGATCATGTGCAGTCCAACACTTTCCAGGGAATTGGTTAGAAAAGAAAATGGTTGAAGTTGAGCCTTCATTTTACCTTCCCCAGCAAAAATGATAGAAATGTTGATGTTTTGAAATTATTATTCATTTTTCCTCCCTCCCAGGCCTTCTCCCCTATTCCAAAATGCAGAGCATAGGGAATCATGTTCAATATCCTATAATAAATCATAACAAAAAAGAATATGAAAAGAAAAAGCAGTTTGTGTCCTACTTTGCTTTCCATCTTGTAGGAGGCACTGGCAAAGATAAAGGAAAAATGTTTCACAGCCTGAATATTTAAATTACATTGTTTAAGATGCCCCTGTGCAGCCCTTTTCCCATCTGCTTTGGGAAGCTTTCAGCAAGGACACCGGAAGTTACAGAAAGGGGATGCCTCAGCAAAGCATTCAGACTCTATACGTTCTAATGTGCAGTTAAAATGGGGACAGACAGGCTCTTTCTGGAATCCTCAGATCCATAGAAAGGGCTTTCCAGAGAGAACACTGGAAGTCCAAAAGCAGACTTCATGAACAAAAACTGAGAATAATATACAAGATGGGGGAAAGTGAGAGGGTAACAGGCAGGAAGGCCAGGGGTCTCCAAACGGAGGAAATAGCCTGATTTTTTTTTTTTTTTTAATAGATCGTCTGTTCCTGCTTTCACATTGTAACAGCAGAGTTGAGTACTTGGACAATTACTGCCTGCAAAGACTAAACATTTGCAGTTTTTGCTTTTACAGAAAGAAAGCTTCCTGATCCCTGTTGTAGAGTACAGAATTTTATAATGGACAATCTGTGTGGTATTTGACTAATGATGAGAGTAAATACTGACTCCACCATTTTTAGCTGAAACAAAGTGGTGAATAAATTTACCAGTTATTGCCACATATTCAAATAAGATAAGGATCATGAGAGGGTAACAAGCAGGAAGGCCAGGGGTCTCCAAACGGAGGAAATAGCCTGCAAGTGTCAGACATTTTATCTCTTAAGCGGCAGGAGGAAACAAACTAGAAATATTTTCTCCTTCTCTATACAAATTTAAAAAGAGGTTTCTCTTAAAATTCTGTGTTGCTATAATGACACCTAGTTTCACTTGAAGTTAACCATTGCCTTTTTCTTATGGAAATGTTTATCTTAAGCTATGCTAATGTACTGTGCATTTACCCCAAACTCTGTCTTCAAGTAGGTTCCGCCTTTTGGGCCCAGAACCTACTTGATAAACCAGTATGTCAATACTCTGATAATGTTCCTCTAATCTATGTAAATGAAACTATTTATATGGTGATCTGCCCTTCCTCAATATTCAAGTTAATCATTTTATGGCCCAAGATAAACCATTTAGAGCTAAGGTTATCCTAAAATACATTTTATGGGTGAGGGGACTGGTGCCATTCTAAGTTTTGAGACATTCCTTTCTTTCATTAACAGACTGCTGATGACTATATAACATCCAGCTAAAGACTAGCAGGGGGGTACTCTTTCTACCCCCTTCTGATGCCTATGTCAGAAGCTTTCTCTATCTCCTTTATACTTTAATAAAACTTTATTACACAAAAGCTCTGAGCGATTCAAGCCTTGTCTCTGGCCCCGGATTGAATTCTTTTCCTCCGGGGGCCAAGAATCCCGGCGTTGTGATTCAACAACAACCTTTCAATCACTTGGAGAGGAACAAATGCGGGGTGAGGAAGAATAAAACTCAGGATCGCAACAGGATATTGGTGAATTCCTTGAGTGCATCTGTATGGTCATGTAGGTCTACAAAATCCTGCTGGAGAAGCAGTTAGGTAGTAGGATAGAAAGTGGATAATTATAGGTTCTAAAACTAATAACCTTTTGAGTAAATCACTTAATGTTTGTGATTCTGTTTTCTCATGAATATAATAGTAGGTTCATCTTAATAATTACTAAAGTCCTTTCCTAAACCAAAGTTTGTTAAATAATTACTGAAATTTTACTATATAAGTCCACTAGGTGCTGCTTTTAAGGATTTTTAAGTTAGTGAAACATGCAAGAAATCTAGTCAGGACAATAGGTAATCTGTCCACTGAAAGTCACAGGAAGAAAAGACTTCATAGTGAAGACTTTTATTCAAATAAATACACTATCAAACATTTTAATTTGCTTTAAACTGTATCATATTGCACTTTAAAACTACTTACACTTAAAACTCAGTAAGGGGGAAAAGCCACCACTCTCTGGGCGGGGTGGGGGGGGGGAGGGGGACGAGCTCCTGGATACACACGACACAGATGGTTCTCACTGATAGCATGGTGAGTGACGGAAGCCAGACACACGATTACATGTGAATGAAGCTGAAGAAAAGGCAAACCCAATCGCT
>SJYC01057496.1:0-16513 GCA_006408675.1 Madoqua kirkii
GCCCCCCACCCCCCCCCCCCCCCCATCTGTCTCTCCACAGTCAACAGCAGCCCTCACCCTGGGATTGCTCCACAATCCCTAAACTCCGCTCCCAGCTGCTGCACCTTCCAGGGGACCTGTCTGGGGTGTGTACGGCTGCTGCAAGGATTGTCTGATTCTCATTCCATCTAGGCTGCCACATAGCAGCTGTTTCACCCTCAGCCTTAAATGTTTCTTCTCTGAGTCAGTTGCCCCAATGTGGGGATCGGACCCCTGCTTCAGTTCCCCCACCCACTGAGGGCAGATTCAGCCCTACTAACACTCTTGTTTCCCCCCTAGACCCTTCATCCTACCGAGTTTTGTGTGGTTCTGTTTATTCTTTTCCGCTGGTCAGGTACTCCTGTCCGTTCTCAGCTGGTGTTCTGCATGAACTTCTGTGTCTGAAGGTGTATTCCTGCTGTATCCTTCGAGAGAGATGTACTCCTTGTCCACCTTCTCCTCCGCCATCTTCCTCCTTTCTCTTCATATTTATCTCATTTCCACACATCCCATCTCTTACCTTTTGTGTGTTTCTCTCTTTCCTTCCATGTGAATATGCGTGTGTGTTTGTGTGTTTGTGAGCCTGTGTCTGTGTTTTGCAAAGGCTGCCTGATATTTCTGTCTCTATTTCTCAGCAAACCAATTAATTTCCCTTTTCTCTCTGGTGACACTAGCGGTGAAGAATCTGCCTGTCAATGCTGGAGGGGCAAGAGACTTGGTTTTGATCCCTGGGTCAGGAAGCTCCTCTGGAGGAGGAAATGGCAGCCCACTCCAGTAGTCTTGCCTGGAGAATCCCATGGACAGAGGAGGCTGGTGGGCTACAGTCCACGGGGGCACAAAGAGTCGCCTGTGACTAAAGCAGCTTAGCAAGCATGCACTCTTTCTCTGACTTGCTCACTCCTCCCACCCCATATTGGCTGCTGACACCAACATGGGGGTCTGGGACTCAGATTTCAGGGCCTCATGTTCTGAGGAAGGGGGCCCTCAGCTGATTCTCAGGGAAGGAACAGGTTGAAAATCTCGGGGCTCCCGAGTCACCTTGTCCCAGTGTGGTGGGAAACGCACTGGACTCCGAGCCAGAGCGTCAAAGCCCACGTCCTGCTTCTTCCACTTCCTGTGTGACCTTGGGTAAGTTGCTCAGCCTCTCTGACCCTTGGTTTCCTCATTAGTAAAAGGAGGCTGTTGTAGAATTGGAAGACAGTGCATGGTGGGGGGAGGGCACAACAAATGGAGGAGGAGTCAGGACTCCCAGGCAGCCCCAGCGTGCCCTCAGGCCCACAGGGAAATGGTAGGTGGAGGAGCTGTGGTGGTCATGAAGGAGCCTCGGAGGCTTCCTGGAGGTGGTGTCGTGACAGGCTGGGGGGCTGTGGGGAGAGGGCAGCAAGAGGTTGATGCCTTGTCCCCCGGCCTGGCTCAGCTCTCTCCCTCGCTTACCCCCAGCACGCTCAGTCTCCTCTCAAGGAAGGCCATTCCCAGGGGCTCCATGGAGGGGGAGAGCCAGGGACCAGGACTCAAGGTTGGCAGAGGGACCAAGACCCTCGAATCCAGCCTGTCATCTGGAGGGAATCAGGCTGGTGCTGGGAGGCAGAGCTGGGTCATCTGGTCCTGTTCAGCACGTGGCACTGGGACAGACGGTACCACCTCTCAGACAGACATGCTCACTTGCTTCCCGTGTATTTACAGAACCCTGGTATGGGCCAGGCTGGTGATGCAGCTGGGGTGCACGGTCTGGAGGGGAGCCGGAGGTGATGCTACACCCTCAGGACTTGGGAGTGAGCAGACACCATGATGGAGGAGCACAGGGGGTGAGGAATGCACAGAACCCTGTTCTGACCCCACGTGGAGGGCCAGGAGGGCTTCTCTGAGGAGGTGACCTTGGGCCTGAGAATGTGGAGGAGGGGGAGGAGCTGAGTCCTGCTCGGCTGGGGAAGGCGATTCTAGTCTGGCTATTTATTGCTACACAACCAACTACCACAACACTTGGTGGTTTAAAACAACTATTTTATTTTGATCACCATTTTGTGGGTCAGGGATTGCGGAAGGGCTCAGCTGGACCTGGGGGTGGCTAGGGGAAATGCTGGCTCCAAGGACCCCTCCTGAGAGGGCCGCTTCACTCCTTCACCTCAAGTTGGGCCTCCTGGAGCTCTGGGCATCTCGTCTCTGATGATGGGGCATCTCCGCCTCCAGAACCTCTCCATTTGCCTTGGGTTTCCCCACAGGGTGGCCACATCCTGAGAGATGGCACGCTCACATGGAGACTCGGGTCAGTGAGAGATCACGGCAGGAGCTTCCAGACCCCTTAAAGGTGAGGCTCAGGGCTGGCTTCACATCACCTCTGCCAAACACACTTGGTCAGAGCAGGGACAGGCCAGCTCGTATTGGAGGGGAGGGGACATACTGCAGAGAATATAGTGTGTGTTTGTGTGTGTGTAAGCTAGCACTTAAATAGACTGTGATAATGCTATACATGGGGAAAGAGTGGGGAACTGTTCTTGAAGTCGGGGGGAGGGGGAAGCAGAAGGAAAACTCTTACCCAGGGTTTAGGAGTAAAGTGAGAAATCAGAGCAGACTCAAGCTGGGTCCTGACTTTTGGATGGGATGTGGGGATGGGCACAGGGGTGTGCTCAGCCCAGGGAAGAGTCTGAGCAAAGGGCTGGCAGTGGGGCCCTTGGTCAGGGAGCCTGAGGATGAGCTTGGTTGGCCTGGTGCAGCTAGTCGCCAGAAGGGATGTGGTGGGAACTGCAGCTGCCACGCAGATAGTGGCTGATGGGGCCACAAGGCAGAGCCTTGAGAGCCGCGTTGCAACCCTGCAGTGGAGGCCCCTGAAAGACTTGAAGGAGAAGAAGGTCAGTGGGGAGCTAGTGGACGAAGAGAGGTGGGGTGGGGAACCTCGGGCAGGGAACCTGGGAGGAGGCCATCTCATTAGGCAGGGACGGCGGACAGATGGAGCCTGAACCAGGGTGAATGGTGAACGTGGAGGAGGGGCAGAGAATAAAAATGCTACAGCTGCCATTATTTGAGAATCTCTGTCACTCAGGCACTATCTTTTCATATTTGATTCTTATAACCTCTCCATGAGGTAGGCGCTACTGTTAACTGCAATTTGTGAGCATATTACTGAGGTTCAGAGAGGTGAAGAAACTTATCCCAGATCACGCAGAAAGCATCACAGCTGAGATTCTCAAGACTGGGTCTGCACAAAGAAGTGCCTGTACTTCTGTTCTTTGTGCTGTTAAGGGGAAACCTGGCTCAATTTGCGTATAATGGGCAATGATGGGAGGATAAGAGAGAAAAAGGCAGACCTGGAGGTGGTCAAGTGTCTACTCTGATACCCAGACACTTCACAAAACTGAAGACCCAGGAGTAGTGACATCAGGTGGGCAGTTTCTTTGAGTGGGGCTGCTGGGAAGTGTCCAGGAAGTTGACTGGATGGCTGGATTTAAGAGACAGGTGAGCTAGGGAGAGGGGGAGAGGAATACTCGTGTGAAATAGAGGCGCAGCGCTGGAAGGGGTGGGAGGGACTCTGAGTACCAGCAGGGATCAGAGAGAGTGAGTAGCTTGCTGAAGGTCACACAGTGAATGAGAAACAGAGCCAGGCATGATCCTGAGCCTCCAGACTCCAGGAAAGAACTCCAGACTACATCCTGTGCCATTTAAAGCTGTTAAATGCACAAGCTTGGGAGTCTGCCAGGGCCATGATCAAACTCCACCTTCATCACTGAGCCATTGGACCAGTTATTCTTCCTCTTTGAGTCTCAGTTTCCCATCTGTAGAATGGAGGGACTAATACCTTTTTCAGAGAAATAGAGTGAAAATTCATTTCAGTTCAGCTGCTAAGTCGTGACCAACTCTGAGACTTCATGGTCTGCCAGTCTTGCCTGTCCTTCACCATCTCCCAGAGTTTGCTCAATAGTGAAAATTAAATGAGATAATATAAAGCAAACAGCCCCTGGCACACTGTCAGCATTTAATGATGTTTCTCTTCTCTTACTATTTGTGTCCATTGTGCTGTCATTATTATCACAGCTGCTGCTGCTAAGTTGCTTCAGTCGTGTCTGACTGTGCGACCCCATAGACGGCAGCCCACCAGGCTCCCCCTTCCCTGGGATTCTCCAGGCAAGAACACTGGAGTGGGCTGCCATTTCCTTCTCCAATGCATGAAACTGAAAATTGAAAGTGAAGTCGCTCAGTCGTATCTGACTCTTAGCGACCCCATGGACTGCAGCTCACCAGGCTCCTCCATCCATGGGATTTTCCAGGCAAGAGTACTGGAGTGGGGTGCCATTGCCTTCTCCGATTATCATAGCACTGGGGTAAAGTATGTAGGCTCATGTCGATTGTTTGACTCTTAACACTGTCAGTTACCAGCGGCATGACCTTGGGCAAGTTATTTAACTTCTCTATGCTGCAGTGTTCTCAACTACAAAATGGGGATAATATTGATGCAAGCTTTCCAGAGTTGCTGGAAAAAGTAAATGTATTAGTAAATGTAAAGTACTTAAAACACTGCCTAGCACACAGCATTACCAAATAACTGCCTGATCTAATCATCTTCCCTGTCATCTTCACCATGAGAATCACCTTCACTAACCTTACCACCACTGCCATCCTCAGCACCACTGCCATCCTCACCATCACCATTTTTGCCACCACCATCATCATCCTCACTACCATCATCTGGGCTTGAATCAATGAAGGGTAGATTCTGTTTGTTCCCGGTCATGCTTACCGGCCCCTCCTCTGACTATTTCTCAAAGTGCATCCCCTCCCTGTCCCCCTGCCCGCCCCCACACCCACTATGCCCCCAGACTGGCCCTCAGCATGAGCCTTGTTGGTCTGTAAGGAGCAGACAGAGAAAATGTGGTGTTCTAGACATCTGCTGTGTGGGGGAGGATTATGAAGCTCTGAGGCTGGTTCCCTTGGGGAGGGGATGGAGCCAGGGGGCAGGCGTCATTCAGGTCACCCATCTAGTCAGTGCCAAGGGGATGAAAACTAGAGTGTGTGAGCTCCCACTGTGTGCTAGATGCCTCATATAAATTATTACATTTATTCCTTACAACCTCCCTTAATGTGACTCTTATGTTCCCATTTCACAGATGAGAAAACTCAGAGGCTCAGAGAGGTAAAGGACTTGCTTTAAGCCATACCAAGCCAGCAGCAGAGCTGGGATCTGAGCCCTGCCTTTTCTGACTTAAAGAGCCTGGCATCATGCCTGGCATGCAGGAGACGCTCAGTGGGTGTCTGAGCTCACTCCTCACAATACCCTTCCTAATCCAGGGGCTCTGTTAGGGCACTGACATGGTTCTGTGTCTAGTACCAGAGACAGAGAACGTTGCCTCTCTTAGAAATTAACCTTTGAAGCCAAGGATTTGCTTGTCTCTCTGAGGACACCCGGAAGAAACCCAATGGGGCTGAGACCCAGCAAGGCGAGGGATGCAGACCTTGAGGGCCCTGGCCTTCCTTCTGGACCCCATTCACAACTTTGGAATCTGAAGCCCATCTTTTGATTTCTCTGGATCTCAGTTTCCCTCTTGCCACAATTGCAGGGGCTTGGGCCAGATGGTTTAATAATATCTTAACAGCTGGTACTCACTGAGCATTTGCCGTAGGCTTGCCCAGCACTGAGCACTCTCCATGTGTTATTATCTTATTTCCTTCTACCAAGGTGTGATTTACCATCCCATTAAAAAAACTTTTATTATGAAAAATTTCAAACAAAATTTTGAACTGTGGTGTTGGAGATGAAAACTCAGAGGCTCAGAGAGGTAAAGGACTTGCTTTAAGCCATACCAAGCCAGCAGCAGAGCTGGGATCTGAGCCCTGCCTTTTCTGACTTAAAGAGCCTGGCATCATGCCTGGCATGCAGGAGACGCTCAGTGGGTGTCTGAGCTCACTCCTCACAATACCCTTCCTAATCCAGGGGCTCTGTTAGGGCACTGACATGGTTCTGTGTCTAGTACCAGAGACAGAGAACGTTGCCTCTCTTAGAAATTAACCTTTGAAGCCAAGGATTTGCTTGTCTCTCTGAGGACACCCGGAAGAAACCCAATGGGGCTGAGACCCAGCAAGGCGAGGGATGCAGACCTTGAGGGCCCTGGCCTTCCTTCTGGACCCCATTCACAACTTTGGAATCTGAAGCCCATCTTTTGATTTCTCTGGATCTCAGTTTCCCTCTTGCCACAATTGCAGGGGCTTGGGCCAGATGGTTTAATAATATCTTAACAGCTGGTACTCACTGAGCATTTGCCGTAGGCTTGCCCAGCACTGAGCACTCTCCATGTGTTATTATCTTATTTCCTTCTACCAAGGTGTGATTTACCATCCCATTAAAAAAACTTTTATTATGAAAAATTTCAAACAAAATTTTGAACTGTGGTGTTGGAGAAGACTTTTGAGAGTTCCTTGGATTGCAAGGAGATCAAACCAGTCAATCTTAAAGGAAATGAATCCTGAATACTCATTGGAAGGACTGATGCTGAAGCTGAAGCTCCAATACTTTGGCCACCTGATGTGAAGAACTGACTCACTGGAAAAGACCCTGATGCTGGGACAGATTGAAGGCAAGAGGAGAAGGGGATGACAGAGGATGAGATGGTTGGATGGCATCACTGACTTGATGGACATGAGTTTGAGCAAGCTCCTGGAGTTGATGATTGACAGGGAAGCCTGGCGTGCTGCAATCCATGGAGTCGCAAAGAGTCAGACATGACTGAGTGACTGAATTAAACTCAGACATATACAAAAGTGGAAGGGGTAGTGTAATAAATCCCCATGAATCTGCCAATTATCTTCAAGAAGTATCAGCACGTATCATGCCATTTTATAGATGAAAAAACTGATCCCAAAATGCTTAAGTGGTTTGAGACGGATGCACCCCAAAGCTTGTCCCTGTGTTAATACCAATCCCATCCCATGAAGTGAGGGAACCCTCTGTGAGCCTTAATAATGGCCATCTCCCCTCTGCCCACCTTCACACACTGAGAGTGAAACTATTCCTGCGTGCAGAGTATGAGGGGAGAAGGAACAAGGTCACTGAATTGCTGAGGGGTGGAGGAAGACACCAGAGGAGGGGGCCTGGTGTAAAACAAAGAAAGTTGCCTGCAACCTACTTCTACAAAGATCGAGTCACTGGCCATTGCGGTCACTGACCTACAAGACACTGAAAGGAGTTCAGGACAAAGAACAGGATGAAGTACCCTGTGCTTTATAAAAATAGGCAAAACAGGCCCTTAGATAGTTAGATATATTTTAGGAAGAATTTTTCATGAACTTGGATTCTTGTATCTCCCTACACTGAAAGTAAAAGTGTGAGTTGCTTAGTTGTGTTCAACTCTTTGTGACCGCATGGACTCTAGCCCCTCAGGCTCCCCTGTCCATGGAATTCTCCAGGCAAGAATACTGCAGTGGGATAAGCACTAAAATCATTAACTGAGATATCTAGTCCTTGTGATTAGCAATGACCTTTTACTGAGATGTGTACGTGAGTGTACATCCTCTTTAGCTGAAATCACATATAAATTGGCCTCTCCCCACCCCTTCTCTGGGGGAGTTGCTCATGGCTTTCTGAGAGGCTGTCTCCCAGGCTAGAGTCCTCAGTAAGATCCTTGAATAAAATGGAAACTCAATCACTGTGGATGGTGACTGCAGCCATGAAATTAAGACTTGCTCCTTGGAAGAAAAACTGTGACCAATCTAGACAGCATATTAAAAACCAGAAGCATCACTTAGCTGACAAGGGTCCATATAGTCAAAGCTATAGTGGTCATGTATGGATATGAGAATTGGACCATAGAGAAGGCTGAGCGCCGAAGAATTGATGCTTTCAAACTGCGGTGCTGGAGAACACTCTTGAGAGTCCCCTGGACTGCAAGGAGATCAAACAGGTCAATCCTGAAGGAAATCAACCCTGTATATTCATTGGAAGGACTGATGCTGAAGCTGAAGCTCCAATACTTTGGTCACCTGATGTGAAAAGACCCTGATGCTGGGAAAGGCTGAAGTGAAGTCTCTCAGTTGTGTCCGACTCTTTGCGACCCCATGGACTGTAGCCTACCAGACTCCTCTGTCCATGGGATTTTCCAGGCAATAGTCCTGGAGTGGATTGCCATTTCCTTCTGCAGGGGATCTTCCCGACCCAGGGATCGAACCCAGGTCTCCCACATTGTAGACAGACGCTTTACCACCTGAGCCACCATGGAAAGGCTAAAGGCAGGAGGAAAAGGGGGCGACAGAGGATGAGATGGTTGGATGGCATCACTGACTCAATGAGTTTGAGTCACTTGCTCCTGGAGTTTGAGCAAGCTGTGGGAGATGGTAAAGGACAGAGAAACTTGGTGTACTACAGTCCATGGAGTCGCATAGAGCACACATGACTGAGCAACTGAACAACAACAACGACCCAGCCCTCATGTTGTATGATTTTTTTTTCAGTTGACATCAGATAGATGTCCTCAGCATCTAGTGCTGACTGCAGAGCTGCCTCCCACCTCTGTTCCTCCTCCATCTCCATCTTGTAGGGATGCTAGCTGTACCCATTTTCTGTCCTGCCCACCTGTTTAGCTCAGTAGGTAAAACAGTGGGAGACAGTGTCCGGGCAGACCTGTCCTAGAAAGTGAATCTGTGGGTGGAACCAGATAGTGAGCCTCCTCCTGCTGAATCATGAGGCCTCCTGGAGGGGAAGCAGAGGGTCCTGTCCCTTCGGGCCTCGTCGTCACAGCTGGGACTGTCACCTCCTGTTTTTTCCTCACTGCTACTACTGGCAGGGAGCGTGGGTGGCAGAGAGAGCAGGCTCTTGGGGAGCCTGGCTGGGTTCTAATTGGGATCCACAGTTTGCCACCTGTGGGCCCTTGGGCAAGTCACTGCTCACCTCTGATCTGCTTATCTCTAAAATGAGGGCATCAGCGGCTGCCTGGTTGGGCTGTTGCGAGGGTTCGGAGGATAGTATCTGTGTAAAGCACTTTGCTCTCTCCCTGGCACAGGTAGTGAACTGGCTGTCAGCTTATAGGATTACCAAACAGCCAACTCACCAAATGCCTTCCGGTCTGGCCTGGCTCCAGGCCCCTCATGCAGACTCTGGGACAAGTACCCCTTTGCAGCAATGCCTGGGGCAAGTTCATGGGGAAAGCGGGGCAGCCACATTCACTGAGCCTTCTTTGGTGCCAGGCACTGGGGTGGAGGAGGGGCTCTCACATCTCATCCCCACCACAGCCCTGGGGGCATCACCATCTTCCTTTTAAGCTTCCTAGGTTGCACAGTGGTGAAGAAGCCACCTGCCAGTGCAAGAGACACAAGAGATGTGGGTTCAATCTCTGGGTCTGGAAGATCCTCTGGAGAAGGAAATGGCAACCCACTCTGGTATTCTTGCCTGGGAAATTCCATGGACAGAGAAGCCTGGTGGGCTACAGTTTCTGAGTTTGCAAAGAGACAGACATAGCTGAGCACAGACACACACACACACCTTCCTTTTACAGATAAAGGGTCACAGCCTTGGGGAAGATCACAGTGTGGAGGGGAGTGAATGCCAGAGCCTGGCTCCTAGATTCATCCTCCCAGGGTTCTCTCCACTGATGACATCCTCAGGGCTGCCAGGGAATCACATCGGACGTTGACAGGGCTCTGACTCTGCTGAATGCCTGCCCTGTGGGTAACTGGCTTCTTAAACCAGACTATGAGGGGGTGCTGCTATCAGCCCATTTTACAGATGAGGACATTGAGGCTCAAGAGGTTATGTCGCCTGCCCAGGACATGCGTGCTCAGGGTCACTGACAAGATTTGAACTGGAGCATCGGACTCCAGAGCCTGTCTACCACTTCAGGTCTCCAGACAGCACCCCTCCTGACAACCCCCAGCCAGCAATCCCACCCCTTCAGCTTCCAGTTCCCTGGGGACCATAGGCAGTAGATCAGCCACTGAATCCCTGAAACAGAACTCTACCTTGGGTCTCTCTGACCCTGGCAGAGACCTTAACCTCAGTGACCCCGGCCCCCAGAGGTCAAGCCTTGGGCAGGGCTGCTCAGGGCCTGAACTTGAGCCTGAGCCCAGGGCAGAGGCCAGGCTGGCTCTTGTCTAGCCACCAGGAGCTTCACCTGGCCTGGGCTGACCTGTCACTCCCATCTTGGCCTCTTTTTATTGCCCCAGTGGGGGCCAGACCCAGGCTGAGTGCTGGGATCAGGGACCTGGGTGAGCCTGGACAAATCACGGCGCCTCCATGCAGGACCAACAATCCCCTCCCACAGGAGTGCGGGACACGAATGAACATGCTTCACTGAACACCTGGGCAGGTGGGTTAGTGATTCCATCCTGTCGGACTGCAATGATGACCAGATTCGCTGCAGCTCATGGGGAGCCCGGCCAGGCCTGGCACTTGTGCTAGGGGCTTGAAGCAGGTCACGGTGTCCTCTTGCTTTGACCTGGGCTCCCCCTGGGCCTGGACTAGGGAGACCCTTGGGGTCTTTTTCCTACTTTGCTCCTGGCTTCTGTGTCCTGAGCACCAAGGTGAGGGGGATTCTGGCCTCTTGGACCATCCAGGACATGGGGGTCACGGAGATAGGGAAGAGGGGTGCAGGGTGCTGTGGGCAGCACGGTTTTGGGGCCCTGCCGAGTCTCGCTTTGCCCACCCCTCTGCCTCTCCCTCATCGCTGTCTCATCCAGAACCCCAGCCTTCTCCCCATTGTTTTCCAGCCCCCAGGGTGCTGCGAAGTCTCTCTGGGCTTTGGAACTTTCTGCTCCCTCTGCCTGAAACTTTCTCCCTTCACCTTCGCTTCCTCCCCAAAGGCCCCTTCTCGGGGCTCCGGGCCCCACAGCTATTTGCCTCTCCACACTGCATCACGGCACCTGAAAATCGTGTGTCGCTTCTGGTCCACCCACCTGCCTCGCCGGCTGTGCTGGGGGAGCCCGCTCAGGGCCTGGCACCCAGTGAGATGAATGAATGAGTGAGTGAATGGGTGAAAGCAGCATCCGTGGCTGTCTTCCAGTAAGTGTTTCATGAATGAAAAAGTGACTGTGATCACTCCTTCAAACATTTAGAGCGCTGCCGTGGGAAAAGTGGATGCAGGCTGGGTGGCCCCGAGAGTTGTGTCTGGGAGAGAATAGTCAGGCCACAGGGCCAGTCTTCAGGTTAATCTAAGGAAAGGCTTTCTAACAGTCAGGGCTGCCTCCCGGTTGTGGGTGACTTGGGGGAGGTGTGTAAGTGAGGCCTGGTGGCAGTGCTCTGAGAGGTATTTCAATACTAGACTTGGCAACCTGAGTCCTGGGGTTAGGAGGGGCCGCAGCCCACTTCCTGGGTTGATGCAGAACTCCTGTGGGGGAGGCCTGTGTTCCCAGACCTTCTGGTGGGGAGGAGGCGTGGGACCAGCTTCCTGGAGGCTGTAGGGTGTTGGAGAGGGTGCACAGCCCCAGTGGCCTGGGAGCACTAGACATTTGGCTCCCAAGGTTAAGGCCAGGGAGGAGCTGGGATGAGACTGGTCACCTCGGTGGGAGGGGAACAGGATGGTGGGAGTGCAGAGGGGTCTGAGAGAAGGAGAAGGCCTGGGTCGAGGGACTCAGTCTGTTCTGGGTTAGAGAAACCCTGGGGGTTGGGTCCTGACCGCCCTGGCCATTGCCCTCGGGCTCATCATCATCACTCTCCGAACCTGAGCTTCCCTGTCTGTCAAAGGAGAGTTGGACTCAGTACTCCCCAGAAGCCAGGAATACACGCTGCTGCTGTGTGTCCTTGGGAAAGTAGCTTAACCTTTCTGAGCCTTTGCTGCCCTCCCGCATCCTCAGGGACATTCTGGGACCAAGTCAAATCTGTGAATGGAGTATCCTTCATTCATTCTGTCAGTCTTCCCTGTACACTTCCTAGTGATTTGAAAAGTCTGAACTATCATCCACATTTCAGCTACTGTGTGTGTTTATGTATGCGGAGGTGACTCCACTTTACCCTCTTGTGAAATGGGTCCATGACCCCCACTCCATCCTATAGCTGAGGGTTCTCCCTTTCTTCCTCCCCTTGCAGAATTAGGGTGGGAACTCCTGCTCTGAGAACAGACACAGCCTCCTGGGAGCAGCATTTAGGGAGCACAGGCCTGAGTTCTCATTAAATCCTTCACTCCAGCCTCTGTATTTCAAGAGGCCTCAGGAAAAGCTGTATTTCATGAATGAAACATCAAAACATTTAAGAAATAAACAACTGAAAGCTGTCCCGGTTTTCTGGACAAGGTGATGGAGGCGTCAGATGGATCCTGATTACTTACTGTGAGTCGTTCCCTGGGGACGTGCAGCCCAGGTTCCATCCAGCAGATCTTCCCCTGAGTGAGGGATGTGGGAAGAGCTATGTTCGCTGAACACCTACTGTGCGATGGTTCACTGGACCCCAGGGGCAGTGCTATCAACACTGCTATTTACAGAAGAGGGGCTGACTTAGCAGAGCTGGGGGTGGGATTGGGGTGGCGGAGTGAAGATGGGGTTGGAAGGGGGTCAGGGAGGAGGGGTGTGCTAGGCCAAGACAGGGGGTCACACTGAATTTTCCTTCTTTGTCTTTCTCCTTCTGTGTCTCTCTCTGTGTTTCTCCGTTTCTGTCAGTCTCTCTTTTCCATCTCTCTGTCTCTGTCTCATGCACACACATGAGTACATGCACACGCACACACACTCCCGTATGCACCATCTTCCCCGCTGGCTTCTGGCCTCTCTCCTGGCTCCTTCTTGCTGCTTGGGCGCCTGGCCCTTCTCTGGGCAGCGGCTCAGTGCCTGGCCTGGCTCCAAGTGTCTGTCTGGCTCTGGTCCAGGCACAGAAGCAAAGTAGGAACCCCTGAGTGTGGGAAAAGGTGGCAGAGAGCCAGGACCCAGTAGGGGGGTCCTCTCCTGAACCTGGAGGGAAGGTTTGGCTTTCAAAGCTTGGGCATGGGGGAATGTTTTACTTTTCAATGTTTTCTTGTTCCTTTTCACTGGCTGGTACCTCCTCCCTTCCTGGGTCATGAAAAGACATTCCATCAAGAGCAAAGAGGTGATGGAAGCATGGGTCAGCCCTCACCCTCACCGGCTGTGATCACATTCCAGTCTCACGTGGTCTGCGAGGTCGGGTCATTGTTTCCATTTGCAGCCCAAGAACGAAGGCTCAGAAGTGAGACGTGAATTGTCTGAGGCCACAAGTTCATCTGCTAGAAAATGACTGAGACTCGCCTGACCGTAGGCCCTCCTCTTTCCTTTCTGTCCCATGGCAGCTCTTATGCTTTTTGATTTTTTGAGACAGTAATAATCTTTGAAGCAGGTTGGGAAGGTCTGGGCGCAGTCCCCAGGCGCAGGGAAGAAAGCCGGTCCCTGCTGCACTCACTTCCTGGAGGTGGTGGTGACCAGGGCCAGGCCTGATGACCTTCCTGAGGATGGGAGGCCAGAGTTGACATCTGACTTCCCTGGGCTCGGCCAGAACTGCCTCTGGCCTCCTCGCAGGTGACCAAACTTGGGAACTTCTCTTACCCAGAAAGCCCTAGTCACCCCCTTTACTAAGAGCAGGAAATCTCTGAGTCTCTCGGTGGCTTTGCTTCTCAGGGCTCCTGCACTCTTCAAGCTGCTCCCTGTCTAGCCCCACTGAATGCAGAACCTGCTTCCCCAACCTCGGGTGAGTCCAGTAGCCACCAGACTCCCCAGCGCCGAGTACTTGCTGCTCCCCGCGCTGTAGGACGTGGGCTCCAGAGGCTGGACTGAGTGTGGTTCCCTCTCCATAGTGCTGCCCTGGGAGGCTCTGGGGACCGTAGAGAAGGAGCTGATGGGGCCAATCCTCATCCTCCTGTGGAATCCACGTCCATACTCCCCAGCTTCCTTTGAGCCTCCCTCTGGGGTCTTATTGGGTAAATCCACCAACAGTCCAGGAAATCAGGGCTAGTGAGGGCGTCCCATGGGTCACTGTGAGGATTCAAGAGTCTTAGTCTCTGGTCCAGTTCTGGTCAGCCATTACCAGCCCCCATGGCCGTGAACAAGTTACCTAGCTTCTTTTTGCCTCAGTTTCCTCATCTGTAAAATGGAAGCAAAAGCTTCTTTCTCACAGGCTTGTTGTGAACAGTAAATAAATTCCTGCATGTGAATTATTTAAAGCAGCGCCCAGTACTTCGGTGGTAAAGGTCCACTAGTTAATAGAGGTGGTGGCTATTATTATTTGGCACTTCTTTTATCTTTAATTTTTAAAAGTTGCTGTAAAATACACATAATGTAAAATTTACCATCTTAGCTATTTTCTTAAATATAACTTTATTTATTTTTGGCCATGCTGGGTCTTTGTTACTGCGTGGGCTTTTCTCTAGTTACAGCGAGTTGGGTCTGCTCTCTAGTTGTGGTGCCAGGGCTCCTCATGGGGAGGGCTTCCCTCCTTGCTGAGCACAGGCTTTAGCGTGCAGGCTCAGAAGTGCTGGCACACAGGCTTAGTTGCTCTGAGGCAGGTGGGATCTTCCTGGACCAGGGATAGAACCTGTGTCTGCTGCATTGGCAGGCGGATTCTTTACCACTGAGCCACCGAGGAAGCCTGATCTGAACCATTTTTAAGGGTATAGTTCAGTGGTACTGAATGCATTCTTAGCCTTGTGAAACCCTTACTACCCTCCGTTGTCATAATTTTACTTTGTAAAACTGAAACTCCATACCCATTAAATAACATCTCCCCCTTCCCTCACTTCCCCCAGGCTTATCTCTGGCTTGTCTCTCTCAGCATAGGTTCTTCCAGGTCATAGTATGTGTCAGAACTTCCTTTTTAAGACCTTTCTGGGCCCTATCCATCACAGGGATAGGCGACATTGTGCTCATCCGCTCATCTGCCGATGGCCGGTTGGGCTGTGTTTTAGCTGTTGTGAGTAATGCTGCCCGTGGGTGTGCAGAGAGCTCTTCCCGACCCTGCTTCCAATTCTCCTGCGGCACCACTTTTGAAGCACAGGTTGTGGGCTGACAGCTACCGGAAGGAGCAGCTAGAGCTTCTGGTTTTCAGCTCTCACACATCTAAGTTTAGGGCTTGGAGCAGGAGAGGACATTGCCATCTGGAGGGAGAGATTCAGTTCTCTGCATCCTGGCTGAGCTGTGCTGAAGTCTTTGCAATGCATCTGGGGAGCAGGGGTGATGAGGCCGGTGCCAGTGGGGTCCCCAAGGTGAGGGAGGGAGATGGAGGGGCACGGAGAGGAAGGGGCAGGTAGCTGGGCAGAGAGACCTCATCCAGTCCCCAAACCTTCCTCCCACTGAGTGGACCACCCTGCAGCAGATCTCGGCACCCGGACCACTAGGAAGAACACGGGTCCAGCATATCCCCAGAATACCCCTTGTTTTACAGATGAGATATCCGATGCAAATGCTTTCTCCCACACAAGCAACAAACTCGGTTCTGACACTATCTCCCCAGAAACAGTGTCAGGCCCCACAGATGAAGGGCTCATTCCTACGACTCCCTGCCCACCTCACTTCGATGCCAATGGCGAGTCTAGGCTGTCCCCTGTGCTTCTGACCAACCGCCTAGAGATGGGAGGGTCCCAAGACCCCCTCCTCAGATTTGATGAGTTTGCTAGAGTGGCTCACAGGACCCAGAGAAACGTTTTACTCACTAGATCACCAGTTTATTTCAAGAGCTTTCTAGGTGGTGCAGTTGATAAAGAATCTGCCTGCCAGTGCAGGAGAGACAAGAGACTTGGGTTTGATCCCTGGGTTGGGAAGATCCCCTGGAGTAGGAAATGGCAATCCACTCCAATATTCTTGCCTGGACACTCCATGGACAGAAGAGCCTGGGAGGCTATAGTCCATGGGGGTCACCAAGAGTTGGACATGACTGAGCACACACACTTAATGATTACTGGTTAATTATAAAAAGATATACTTGGGAATTTCACAGGACAAGGCGTAGGGGTGGAAGTGGTCAAACAAGAGATGGCAAGGGTGAACATCGACATTCTAGGAATCAGTGAACTAAAATGGACTGGAATGGGTGAATTTAACTCAGATGACCATTATATCTACTACTGCGGGCAGAAATCCCTCAGAAGAAATGGAGTAGCCATCATGGCCAACAAAAGAGTCTGAAATGCAGTACTTGGATGCAATCTCAAAAACGACAGATGATCTCTGTTCGTTTCCAAGGCAAACCATTCAATATCACAGTCATCCAAGTCTATGCCCCAACCAGTAATGCTGAAGAAGCTGAAGTTGAGCAGTTTTATGAAGACCTACAAGACCTTTTAGAAATAACACCCAAAAAAGATGTCCTTTTCATTATAGGGGATTGGAATGCTAAAGTAGGAAGTCAAGAAACACCTGGAGTAACAGGCAAATTTGGCCTTGGAATGCAGAATGAAGCAGGGCAAAGACTAATAGAGTTTTGCCAAGAAAATGCACTGGTCATAGCAAACACCCTCTTCCAACAATACAAGAGAAGACTCTACACATGGACATCACCAGATGGTCAACACTGAAATCAGATTGATTATATTCTTTGCAGCCAAAGATGGAGAAGCTCTATACGTCAACAACAACAACAACAACAACAACAACAACA
>SJYC01057500.1:0-17928 GCA_006408675.1 Madoqua kirkii
ATTATCAGATTATTCCCCATGGTCTGCCTCCCCTCCCCTTAGGGCAAACTACATTGCAATTCAGCTCACCAAGACTTTAGTAGTTTTTTTGAGTTTATTCTATACATGCCCAGCTTGTGTCCAGGACTATATATCCAACATTCATTATTGGATGGCTTTCTCGAACTCCCCACTTCCCCATGAATATGATCACATATTCACATTTCTTCCCATACTCTCTGACTCCTGAGGGCCCCCTTACTATTTTTAAAAATATTTGTTTGGCTGCATTTGGTCTTAGTTATGGTACTCAGGATCTTCGTGCCAGTATGTGGGTGTGTCCCAGTACGGGGAGTCTTTCACTGAATTGCACAGGCTTCTCTATTTGTGGCCCACGGGCTTAGTTGCCCCCCTGCATGTGGGATCTTAGTTCCCTGACCAGGGATTAAACCTGCGTCCATGTCCCCTGTATTGGAAGGCAGATTCTTAACCACTGGACCACCAGGGAAGTCCCAGCCCCCTTACTTCCCACCTCCGCCCTGCACCGACCCCCATATTATCATCTGTTACCATCAGTCTTTATTTTGACACTAGGTGGTCTCAGGTTTGACCAGTGGCAGCTGTTTCAAGCTGGTTCCAATCTGTCTTTTTTCAAGATGCATCATTTTTTTTGACTTGATTTTTTGGAAGTTTGGTTTTGGGGGCCTGTGCTAGGTCTTCGTTAGTTTCGTGGGGGCTTTCTCTAGTTGCGGCAGTGGGGGCTGCTCTTTGTTGCGGTGCATGGGCTTCTCATCGTGGGGGCTTCTCTTGTTGTGAAGCATAGGCTGGAGGTGCATGGGCTTCAGTAGTTGCGGCAGGTGGGTTCAGTAGTTGCGGCTCTTGGGCTCTAGAGCAAGGGGTCAGTAGCTGTGGTACATGGGCTTAATTGCTTTGTGGCATGTGGATCTTCCAGATTCCAGGAATTGAACCAGTGTTTCCTGCATTCCAGGCAGATTCCTATCCATTGTGGCACCAGGGAAATGCCGCCCTTTTTAAGGCCTCAGTTTGAAAGTGCCGTGGTTACTGCACCCACTTTACATTGGCCAAAGCAAGTCATATGGCCAAGTCAAGATCGTGAGCCTCCCTGTTCCAGGGCTCTACAAATCCACATTGCAGAGGGAGGAAAGGAGTAAAGGATGGGAGACAAAAGTCCAACCTACCATTGTAATGCTGAGACTCAGAATCAGAGAGCACCCAGGTCTCAGGTAGCTCAGCCTGGATGCCCCCTATCCTCCAGGTAACTGGTCCAGACCACCTCTCCTTTAACATCTTGGAACCACAGCTCAGGCTCTTTGCAAAGTCCAGGGAATTCCCAAAGAGTTCTAAAATTTCCTGGGGCTAAGGGTCTCCTGATCACCACTTCTCCTGGTTTCCTTTTCCTTCTCAGTTTTATCCATTTGCCTTGAGTGTCTGTTCTTCTTTTTCCACCTCCACTTCCACCCCACAGTAAGCTTCGGGCTTATGTTAGCAAAATCAAAACCCCTTGCTTTGCTTGACAAAGCAAAAAACCATTTATTCTGAGCTTCTCTTTAGCTTCATAAAATGCTTGTGCATTTTTTTTTCTTCCATCCTGTTAACTCAATAATATTCTGAGTCATAGAAAACTACCTGTCTGGGTGAAGACATAAACCAAATGGGCCTAGCATAATGATTTATCCCACGCTGACTCCTTTTTGGAGTTGTGGTGTTGGGAGAGTGTCTTTTCTCTCTTCCTGCTGCTCATGCTAGTGTAGGAAGGGCATTAAGAAACACTATGATGAGAAAGTCAGTTTGTGGTTGTTTAGCTCAGCTTTTCCAAAACTTACTTGGCCATGGGACACCTTTGTCATAGAGCATCTGTGAACATCTGCAATAAGTGGAAAAGCCGTCAAGAATCGGAGGAAGTCATGAGGATTGAAAGAAGGAAGCTGAGAGCTTCCCTGAGGGTCCAGTGGTTGAGACTCTGTTTTTACAAGACAGGGGGTGTGGATTTGATTCCTGGTCAGGGAACTAAGATCCCATGTGCTGTGTGTGTGCATCCAGAATTTTTCAAAAGAAGAAAAAAAAATAAAAGAAGCAAGCTGAGCTCAGGTACTTTCCACTGCTGCTGGTTCCTTTGCCTCTCCATGCAGCCACCCTGGCAGGGGCCTTGAAAAATTTCCCCGCCTGCGAAGTGAGGACCTCTCAGGTCAGTTGTTTTCCCACTTATTCAATCAGTCAAATATGTAACAAAGCTTTCCTAGGTGCTAGCATTGTGCTGGGCCTTTAGCAACCAACAATGGGATGAGACCCTGCCCATCTTCAAGGGGGTCACCAGACAGGAGACACAGATGATAGTGGTCTCTTCTTCACCTTGACCTTTAACTTCACATCCCTGAGCAGAGACCAACCTAGAGGAGCCTTTGGTGAGGGATCCTGGGCCGTACCAGGAAGACGATCCCACCACACCAGGGGTCTCCCCTCCCCCGCACTGGATCCACTCAACCTCTAGGCTGGAGTCCTAGGGAGCTGGTGAGGCACGGCCATCTCTTTCTCTTTTTGGGTGCACTAATCACGACTCACCTGCTGCTCTGGGGAATGATTACCTGTCAGGGTTCATTTGAGCCCTTGGCCTCCTGGAGACTCTCCCATCCCCCACCAGCCCGTCCTGCTGACAACTGAGGAACTGCTCCCCAGGAAGTGAGAGAGAGGAAAATTACCTTCCACTGTACGTCACCATCTATTTGGACTGGCAGTCACAGCAACAGCTTGTGTCCTGCCAAGCCTGATAACAGAACTGTCATGGTGCGTGGACAGACCGACCCTGGGAGGTGAGTGGTGAGGATTCCAGGAAATTGTGGAGATTGCCGGCAATTTCGGTCTCCTTAAATCAGATTGCCTCGCTAAGTAATTTTAGACTCTGCAAACTGCATCTTGAGCAGGCCCTGTTACTTTGCTTCCCGAAGCCCAACTCTTTTTCCTTTTTTTTAAAAAAAAATTTTATTTTATTCATTTGGCTGCATCAAGTCTTAGTTGCAGCTTGTGGGACCTTTTGCTGTGGCTTGTGGGCTTCTCTCTAGTTGCCGCAGGAGGGCTTAGTTGCCCAAGACATGTGGAATCTTAGTTCCCGATTAGAGATTGAACCTGAATCCCATAAATTGGAAGGTGGATTCTTAACCACTGGACCACCAGGGAGGAAGTCCCCTCTCAGCCCAGCTCCTAAAGCTTTCTTCTAAAACCATCACCACTAGAGACAGCTGGATTTGGACTTGAACCTCTGTGTCACCACGTGCATGACTGTAGATAAGTACTTCCCAGGGACAATATTTCATGGGAATAATAATATCCTTTTGATTATAAGGGAAAGAAATGCAGAAAAGGAACTATTAGCTTATTAAATGAGAAGTCCAAAGGAATTTCAGGCATGGCTGGATCCAGGGGATCAGATGAGGTCTTCAGGAATTCATCTCTTCCTGTAAATTGATTATTATTGCTCTCATTTTCCCCTTCTCTAACCACACAACCCCTCTCTTTCTGGAAGCCCCCATAAGTTTCAATAGAAGGGAGAGCTTCAATAGCTCAGCAATTCCAAAAAAGTCTCAGGATGGAATTTCATTGATCAGTCCTGAGGTACACACCTATCTCTAAGCTATTTGCTATGGCCAAAGGTTATGTGCAGTATTTCTAATTATTAATTGGTCAGACTGACATAATGTGCTCATCTTCTTGAACTCAAGCCACCAAGGACCTAGGATGTGGTGTCAGAGGGTCCCCAAAGAAAAATGGAGGAGGTGGTACTCTAAAGAAAGAGGGCGTGGGTGTCAAGCAGGCAAAAATACGGACTCCCATCGTGGTCCGGTGGTTAAGAATCTGCCTGATGATGCAGGAGACATGGGTAAATCCCTGGTCTGGGAAGATCCCACATGCTGTGGGGCAGCTGAACCTGTGTGCTACAACTATCGCCTGTACTCTGCAACAAGGGAAGCCACTTCAGCAAGAGGACTTAGCACTGAACCTAGAGAGTAGCCACCCCTGCCCTGCCCTGTTCACTGCAGCTAGAGAAAGTCCACTCACAGCAATGAAAACCCAGCACAGGCTTAAGCAAACAAATAAACAATTATATATATATAAAAAAACAGATAAAAATAGTCTCGATCGGGGAGAGATTGAAAATACCTACCAACCAGTAGACTCAAGGCTCTGACCAATAGGGTTGGAGGCTGCTAGAGCTGGGTGGGGCCCCAAGGACACCTGCTGGGCTGGATGGTAGCTATTTAGTTACTGGAGTGGGAGCAGGGAGGGCACCTGGAGAGGGGCTGGGGCAGTATGGGAGTACACAGGGACTCAGGGTGGCAGCTGATCAGTTCAGTTCAGTTCAGTAGCTTAGTTGTGTCTGAATCTTTTCGACCCCATGGACTGTAGCATGCCAGGCCTCCCTGTCCATCACCAATCTTGGACCTTACTCAGACGCATGTCCATCGAGTCGGTGATAAACCAGTCTGTTGTTCCATGTCCAGTTCTAACTCTTGTTTCCTGGCCTGCATACAGACTTCTCAATAGGCAGCTTAGGTGGTCTGGTATTCCCATCTCTTTCAATTACTTGAGTTTTCTTGAGAAGGCAGCATTATTTTTTATGTCATTTCCACAAGATTTGAAAACTTAGAGAATTTCATGATGGTTTCTGCAAAGAAATCAGTAAAATGAGAGACAGACTTCATTAGATGTGGATCATTAATGTCGATCTTTCATGGGTAAACAGGGACATTAAAACATCAAATTCAATGAAGTGTGCATTAGGATCAGTGAGGGACAGTGAACCATGTCAACCCATCACGTGACTCAACATGCTCGTTATGTTCAGGATGCCCTTCTGTACACTGGCCAGCATGGTTATAGGACTGAGTGCTATACCATCTGACCATGTAAAGAGAAACCTGTACATTAAGGGAGTTCTGCTTTTCATGGGAGGAGAGTCTACAGCTTAGTGGAGACTGATTACTTGGGAGAAATTGTACCAGGGAAATGTTGGTTATTTTCTCCCTTGACTGGCAATTGCTCTTGCATATAAATGATTACT
This sequence comes from Madoqua kirkii, assembly GCA_006408675.1. Classification (NCBI taxonomy): domain Eukaryota; kingdom Metazoa; phylum Chordata; class Mammalia; order Artiodactyla; family Bovidae; genus Madoqua; species Madoqua kirkii. The sequence continues at coordinate 5,054 of SJYC01057500.1, forward strand.
GGAGACTTATTCTTGGAATTAAGATTGCTGGGAGATCAATAACCTTAGATATGCAGATGACACCACCATTATGGTAGAAAGTGAAGAGGAATTAAAAACCCTCTTGATAAAAGTGAAAGAGGAGAGTGAAACACTTGGCTTAAAGCTCAACATTCAGAAAACGAAGACCATGGCATCCGGTACCATCACTTCATGGGAAATAGATGGGGAAACAGTGCAAACAATGTCAGACTTTATTTTTCTGGGCTCCAAAATCACTGCAGATGGTGACTGCAGCCATGAAATTAGAAGATGCTTACTCCTTGGAAGGAAAGTTATGACCAACTTAGATAGCATGTTCAAAAGCAGAGACATTACTTTGCCAACAAAGGTCCATCTAGTCAAGGCTATGGTTTTTCCTGTGGTCATGTATGGATGTGAGAGCTGGACTGTGAAGAAGGCTGAGTGCTGAAGAACTGATGCTTTCGATCTGTGGTGCTGGAGAAGATTCTTGAAAAAAGTCCCTTGGCCTGCAAGGAGATCCAACCAGTCCGTTCTAAAGGAGATCAGACCTGGGTGTTCATTGGAAGGACTAATGCTAAAGCTGAAACTCCAGTCCTTTGGCCACCTCATGTGAACAGTTGACTTATTGGAAAAGACTCTGATACTGGGAGGGATTGGGGGCAGGAGGAGAAGTGGACGACCGAGGATGAGATGGCTGGATCACTGACTCAATGGATGTGAGTCTGAGTGAACTCTGGGAGTTGGTGATGAACAGGCCTGGCGTGCTGTGATACATGGGGTCACAAGGAGTCAGACATGATTGAGCGACTGAACTGAAATGATGATTACACAACTCAATTTAAACTCTGTACTAGGGTGCTAGGGACTATATAACAACAAGGCATCCTGCTTGAGGACAGTTTCTCCTTTCTGAAAACCTTCTGACTAATCCTGATATTTTAGGATGTATATTATGGGACTGGATCTGGTAGGATCTTTCTATTGTTAATTTCTAATCCTGTTATCCTAAAATGTAAGTTGTGAGAGTAGGTCTGGTAAAGTTTTCACAAACTTGAGAAAGTTTTTTGATTCATTGTAACAACTAATTAAAAAGTATATAATTCTGTCGGGAGCTACGTTAGGCATTACTGACAAAATGGAGGCATGGGCCCGAGATTAAAGAGTTAGGCCTTGTAATTCTGGCTTGTTTTTTTCCTCTCCTCAGCTGAGTTAACTGAAAAAGAATATTAAGATGCTTATTGTTCTTGAGAGGAGCATGAGAAGGCACAAAGCCTTCTGCAGCTGTGCTCACAAAAAAATTCATAAAGTTAATCATTGACATTTGTTCAAGGGCTTTTACAAAAGAGTGTTTCAGGATGAACACATAGGCCGCAGCTTGAGGCCATGGGGGGATTGCTATCTGAAGCCTATTTGTGAGGAAAATGTTTATGGCAAAGGAGTTTACTGAATTTAGGGCATAGAAATTAAAATAGTTAGAAGTTAAAGATTTAAGGGATGTTGTAAAGTTAGCATATTTTACTATAGCTTATAGAGGTTAGGAATTTTTAGAGACACTATAGCTAGGAGCCTTTTTAAGAGATAGTGAGCTCAGGATGTTAGGGGCAAACAGGATTCAGGAAGATAAGTAGTAAACTGAGGAATGTAGCATGAGTTACAATGTAATCACAAGTTAACTATAGGACACATTAGAGGAAGTAGATAGTAGATGATAAGGCTGATTTCAAGAGAATCACTGAAGCAGGAACTCTGTTTGAAGAGCAACAATGATTTATGGACATAATAAATCTGGGTGAGATTGAACTGAAAATGTCAAACCTCTGACCTAATGCTTTTGTAAAAGTATAAAAGAAAATTTTAAACTTGAAATAAATAGGCAGTCCAGGAAAACTGAGAGGCTGTCTCATCCCCGACACCGTCCATCTCTTCAGGTTGAATCTCTGGCTGCTGGAGCTGGACTCTGGCATAATTCCCTTGCTAAAGACTAGTGAGGGGGACTCTCTCCTCCCCATCCCGATGTCTATGTCAGAGGCTTTCTCTGTCCCTGTTTATACTTTAATAAAACTCTGCTACACAACAGCTCTTGAGTGATCAAGTCTGGTACCTGGTCCCAGAGCTAAATCTTCAGAGATCAAGAATCCGACACCATTAACTATTATTGTGACCCAGATTTAATGTCTAATTTATATTTTTACCTCCCTTAGGCTATCAAATACATTAGTTTGTGGGCTATTTTGAGACCTCTAAGGTTAAAATGTATGTAGGAGAATCACAGGGGACATAGTAGTGCCCTATAAATATGAACAAATTTCCTTCAGGACATGAGTTCAGTCAGTTAATACACATAGAAATATTTATAAGTGGTGCAAAGTTGATAATTTTGGGGAAAATAAACTCTATCTTCTCAAGAATTTATATTTTACAGTCTGCTTTGTTACTCTCCTCTTTCACGTTCATTAAGAGACTCTTTGGTTCCTCTTCACTTTCTGCCATACGGGTGGTGTCTGCATATCTGAGGTTATTGATATTTCTCCTGGCAATCTTGATTCCAGCTTGTGCTTCTTCTAGCCCAGCGTTTCTCATGATGTACTCTGCATAGAAGTTAAATAAGCAGGGTGACAATATACAGCCTTGACATACTCCTTTTTCTATTTGGAACCAGTCTGTTGTTCCACATCCAGTTCTAACTGTTGCTTCCTGACCTGCATATAGATTTTTCAGGAGGCAGGTCAGGTGGTCTGGTATTCCCATCTCTTTCAGAATTTTTCACTGTTTATTGTGATCCACATCATCAAAGGCTTTGGCATAGTCAATAAAGCAGAAATAGATGTTTTTCTGGAACTCTTTTGGTTTTTTGATGATCCAGAGGATGTTGGCAATTTGATCTCTGGTTCCTCTGCCTTTTCTAATACCAGCTTGAACATCTGGAGCAGGCAGACTGAAAACCACAGTCACAAAAAACTAACCAATCTAATCACATGGACCACAGCCTTGTCTAGCTCAATGAAACTATGAGCTACACCGTGTAGGGCCACCCGAGACGGACGGGTCATGGTGGAGAGTTCTGACAAAACATGGTCCACTGGAGAAGGGAATGGCAAACCACTTCAGTATTCTTGCCTTGAGAACCCATGAACAGTATGAAAAGGCAGCTGATAGCTACGCTAAAGGCACATTTCTGCATTTTCACCAGCTGCTCTGGCTGCTCCAGTGCCTCCTGGTGGACATTCCCTGATGACTGCTGCTCTGCCCAGGGCACCCACATTTTTCTTTCCGGTCAACATCTGCACGGGACCTTAGCAGCATCCTCAGGCTTGTTTGTGCACACTTCCTCCTTCGTTCTTTATTAACACGTGTGTGCTGCTGTTCAGAATAGCCTGGCCCACAGGCCACCAGCCTTGCAGCTGGACATCAGCGTGGTGCCAGTGGTAGTGCGCGATGGGCCCAGCATCTCCAGATTTCCCGAGCAGGGTGTGTGCTCTCGTGTGCCCAGTAAACTTAGGCCTCAGGCTGCCCTGTCTGTGTCAACCTCAAAATAGCGGTTGTTTGCACCTATTGGTGTCAGGGACAAGTCAAGCCCACCCCTGTGTTAACTCATTTAATCCACACAGCAACCTCACGAGGAAGGCACTGTGATTATTCCCAATTTACAGATGAGAAATCAAGGCCCACCGCTTGCCCAGGTCACACAGCTAGTTGGCGAGAGGGCTGAGACTTGAACCTAGGAGGTCTGGCTCCTCATGAGGATTCAGTGGGATGATGGAGGCAGGAAGTGCAAATGCCTGCACAGGGAAAGCCCAGTGAAGTCATCTCTGCTCTGATGAGCTCTTGGCTCAAGAGCCTGGCCCCGAGCACCTGCTGTATGTATGGCCTGCGCTGGGGCCTGGGGCCTGGGTTTAAGTCAGGAAATGGGATTCACAGACCCCCTGGGAGGAGACAGTCCAGCAGCAATGATGAGATACATGGCCAAACACCACTGATGAGCAAGACGGTCATGGGGAATTCAAAGTGTTGAAGTTGGTGGTGGCAGGAGAGGCCCAGTTGGGGTAGGTCTAGATGGCTCCACAGAAGGGCCACAGACGAATGGGGCCCTGAAAGAAGGGTGTGCAGTCATAGGCCGTGAAGCTCTCTTGGTGGCAGCAATCAGAAACTCACTTAGGCTGATTTATACCCAGATCCAGGACCTGGGGTGGCCTCCCAGATCCAAGGGCAGGAGTGTGGTCAGACCCCAAAACAGAGAGCCAGGCAGTGGGCAGAGCTAGGGCTCCCCTCCCAGTTTTGGGTCTCTGCTCCTCTCACACATTGTGCCCCCCACGGCTCCCTATGCCCCGCCTCCCCCTGCCCCCTGCATCCTCCTTGTCCAGGCTCATGACAAAGCCCCACTGCAGACCACTTGAGTTTAGGCAATTAACACATTACAGGTCTGGCCAAGGGAAAAATTAACTCGTGGGTCTGCTACCAAACTCTTGCCTGGCCCAGCCTGGGTCAGTGGCCACTCCAGGTCCAGCTGCCTGTGCTGAAGCAGGGTGATGCACACAAAAGGCTGTGAGGGTCTCCCTGCTGGGTGGTGGGACAGTGGGGAGGGGGAAGCTAACTAGGAAGACAGCCCCCCGGGAACCCCTCATGGGGAGAATGTCACTCTTAGCGACAAGGTGGTGACAATTCTGGAGATGGGAGGTGGTCTGGAGATGGAGGTGGGGCAGAAACACTGTCAGGAACAGCTAAGGAGGTGCTCTGGCCTCATGAGAGGTGGCCCCAGCAGCGGTGTGCAGGCCCGTGCTGAGTCATTTAAATGTCCTTCCCCTGGGGGGCTCATACGGTAAAGAGTCTGCTTTTGGTGAGGGAGACCAGGGTTCCATCTCTGGGTCAGGAAGATCCGCTGGAGAAGGAAATGGCCACCCACTCCAGTATTGCCTGGAAAATCCCATAGGTGGAGGAGCCTGGCAGGCTATAGTCCCCACCAGATGGCCTTTTCCCCCCATGCCCACAGCCTCCCCATGGCTCCCTCAGCCCTCTGCTTTATTCTCTAGTAGGTGTCCCTCTGTGACACCAAAGATCATATGCACACTTGTTCATCTGGTTATTATCCATGTTCTATGGTAAAATGTAAACTTGAAGATTGGCCTGGCTTTGCTCACTGCTATTTCATGCTGTCTAGAGCATAACTTGGCACAGAAAGGATGCTCAACAACCATTTGTGTGCAAATCAACCTGTAAAAGGGAGTGACCACACTTCCCCATAATGTGATGTTTATATTAGGTCATGTATAGAACACATCATTGGCCTGACTTGGGAAGTTTCTCAATGAAAGTTATTATTATGAAATTTCCCTCAGTTGTTCTCCTGCTCCAGGGTCCTGTGACTTTGCTAAAAGGCAGCAGCCGCCACCTAGTCACCCCTGTGGGAAGCTAGATGTGGGGGTCACCAGCACCTTTTTCCCAGGACTCCTGCTCTCCACAAGGAAGGGTGGACTTCCCAGCCCCCTATGGTTTGTGGGGAGTAATTGAGCAACTCATTCTGGCTAATTTGTTGTGAGCAAAAGTGCTTACTATGGGCTGAATTGTGTCCCCTCCAGAATCCATAGATGAAGCCTTGACCCTCAATATGATGGTGTTTGGAGATGGTGCCTTTGGGAAGTAATAAGTTTTAGATGAAGTCCTGAAGGGGCTTCCCAGGTGGCTCAGTGGTAAAGAACTGCCTGCCAATGCAGGAGATGTAGGAGAGATGGGTTCAATCCCTGGTTCAGGAAGGTTCCCTGGAGGAGGAAATGGCAGCCTACTCTAGTATTCTTGCCTGAAGAATCCCATGGACAGAGGAACCTTGTGGGCTATATTCCACGGGGTTGCAAAGAGTCAGACGTGACTGAGGGCATGAGTGCACGTACGTAAAGACCTGAAGGTGAGGCTCTTGTGGTGGGATTAGTGTCCTTATAAGAAGAAACCCCAGAGCTTGTTTCCTCTCCTTCTCCCAACACTCAGGCAGGAGCAAAGGTCATTTGAGGACACAGCAATAAGGTAGCCATCTATAACTGAGATAGAAAGAGAGAGAGGGAAAGAGAAAGAGAGAGAGAGGGCTCTCACCAGACGCCAACTTTGCCGGCACCTTGATCTTGGACTTCTAGTCTCCAGAACTGTGAGAAATGAATTCCTGTTGTTTAAGCTACCCAGTACTATTCTAGGATTTTGTTACAGTAGCTTAAGTTGACTGCGACAGTGGAGTGTTCCAACAATGAACTTAAGCATTTAATACTGGTGGGAGACCCTCCAGAGTTTTCTGTTGATCTGCTACAGGGACTTGCAATGTAGCCAATGGTGGCCGCTCGTAGGCCCAAGTCCCCACGTGAAGGCCACACGAGGCAGAGGCTAGCTGGGCCTCGGGGAACACAAAGCCCGCGTGACAGCTTTGTGGTCTGTGGTGATCTGGGGACTGTTTGTTGTTGCAGCAGGGCTTTGCTTGTCCTGACTGACAAAGTTTCAGGGGCTGGAAAGGGGGTCCCTCAATCACGTATCCGAACAGTATCTCTTTAGGATAAAGTACGGCTTGCTGTTGCTGGGTGAATTCAGGCCTCATCACTTCTCTGGTTCCCAGAGGGAAATAGCAGCATGGAAACCAGCAGAGACCTGGTTTTCACACCCAGCTCCTCCACACAACAGCTGCGCGACCTTAGACAAGGCACTGTCCTCTCAGTGGGTCAATTTTCTTTCAGAGATGTGGAGGAATTAGCACTTTCTCTTCCCATCCTCCGACACACACACACACACACACACACACACACACACACGCGTGCACACATACACACACACACATGCAGAGGTTCCTGAGGTAATGAATGAGGGAGCATCTCAGGAGCGTGGGCCTGGACTGGTAACTGTTCTGGGGTCCCTGCTAGGCCCATGGCTCTGTGACCTTTGATTTCCTGGTTCTTGCAGCCTCCTGAGAAGGGGACCCTGGTCACTCAGCAACATTAGTATTGCTCAGGTGAGGAGACATGATGAATTGGCTGTGTCTCCCAATTCTCCTGCTGTCGCATTTAATGAAGGCTCGAAGCCTGCTATGGAACATTCCAGAGCTAGCACCCACATCCTTCCCACTAATGAGGCTCTTCTCAGAGACTCAGTCATCACCCCAATCTTTTTTCTCTGTGCCCTTCTTGTCACACCCAGGAGGAAAGTGGCGTTCAAGTTGTCTGTCAGCCAGAGGAAAAGGGATGCCTTGCTGAGGTGACATTCTCTAGGGGCTGTCTTTCTGGTGTGGCCCTTTCTGGGCTCCTGAACTTGACTGTGGTCCTGTGGTGCCTGCCTCTCCATTAGGCTGTGTGTGGTGTGATCTCAGGAGCTCCTAGACTCAAGAGCTTTAGGACATTGACTGGATGATTCCTTGAGAAAGGTCAGCCTCTGTGAGGAGAACGGTTACCAAGTCAGAGTACATGAACTATAGAACTGAGTGCAGCTTTGAATGACACTCGATGGAGCCCGTGGTCGAGGCACTGTCGAGTTGTGACTGTTACCAACAGCATTGGACCAGCATGGGGAGATGTGGCAGCACTCCCGAGCTTGCTGGGGGTCTTGCTCATGGTGGACTGGGCCCCAGGATGCGGGTTCTGATCCCTGCCGGATGGCCCCTTTTCCAGTACCTTGCAGTGCTTCTCATTATGATGGTGTCTTTCTAGCTCTGAATCTGCTGAAACCCAGATGCTGTCCTGAATTTTCCAATCTCCCCTGCAGCTAAGTCCTCACCGCGTGACTCGTTCTGACCAATGGACCACGTGCAGAAGTAGCATGTCATTTCCAGGCTGAACCTGAACTTGACTGTGGTCCTGTGGTGCCTGCCTCTCCATTAGGCTGTGTGTGGTGTGATCTCAGGAGCTCCTAGACTCAAGAGCTTTAGGACATTGACTGGATGATTCCTTGAGAAAGGTCAGCCTCTGTGAGGAGAACGGTTACCAAGTCAGAGTACATGAACTATAGAACTGAGTGCAGCTTTGAATGACACTCGATGGAGCCCGTGGTCGAGGCACTGTCGAGTTGTGACTGTTACCAACAGCATTGGACCAGCATGGGGAGATGTGGCAGCACTCCCGAGCTTGCTGGGGGTCTTGCTCATGGTGGACTGGGCCCCAGGATGCGGGTTCTGATCCCTGCCGGATGGCCCCTTTTCCAGTACCTTGCAGTGCTTCTCATTATGATGGTGTCTTTCTAGCTCTGAATCTGCTGAAACCCAGATGCTGTCCTGAATTTTCCAATCTCCCCTGCAGCTAAGTCCTCACCGCGTGACTCGTTCTGACCAATGGACCACGTGCAGAAGTAGCATGTCATTTCCAGGCTGACATGGCAAAGAGCTACTGTGACTCCATGCTACTTTTCCCATTCAGAGTGACCTCAGGGGCCACCTGTTTCGGACAGCAAAGCTCCAAGGTGGAGAAGAGCCAACAGACCCACATCATACTGTGACATGAATGCAAAGGACATTTTTAGTGAACCGTTGAGACATGCAGGTGTGTCCGTGGGGTTGGCCAGCATTCAGTATCCTGACTGATGGGGTCCCGGAGAATATATGCTCCATGTGGGTAGAGCCTGGTTAGTCTTGACCACTCCCGAGGTGGCCACCAGCACATAAAAGTATGTAGAAGCTGCTAATAAGTCTCCGAGAAGGACTGGCTGAATGAAACCTCCGAGTTTCCAACAATTCTTCACTAGGCAATCGATGACAACCCGTCACCCACATGCGGGTGTGGGTCTCTGTCCCTCCCTTCCTGCTAGCTCGGTTAGGTTCTGCGGGTCCTCGTGTCTGAGAGTCCGGCTGCATCTGCTCACGCTGCTCCGTCTCCAGGTGCTGCTTCCCCATGACCCAGGCCTTTCCAGCTTTTGTTCTGCACCTGAGTCTTTATCAACAGCAGTCCTGGGGAGCACATGTGACCCCTGTGATGTATCTGCCACTAATCACTGACTCGGGGGCTTCCCGGTAGTCTGGCCTAAGGCCAGCGTGGGAACCTGACACATTCATATTTGGGTCCAGAGATGGTGCCACGATCCAGCAGATGTGACCAGCTCACTGGGCAGTGGTCGTGTGTTTCTAAACCTGTTTCACCAGGTTCCAGTTTTGTGTCCCCGAATTGACCACCTAGACTGGCTGTTGGAAGACTCTTCCCAAAGGCAAAACAGACCCACCCTATTCCTGGTAGTCTGGCCTAAGGCCAGCGTGGGAACCTGACACATTCATATTTGGGTCCAGAGATGGTGCCACGATCCAGCAGATGTGACCAGCTCACTGGGCAGTGGTCGTGTGTTTCTAAACCTGTTTCACCAGGTTCCAGTTTTGTGTCCCCGAATTGACCACCTAGACTGGCTGTTGGAAGACTCTTCCCAAAGGCAAAACAGACCCACCCTTCTGTTGCTGAAAAACAGTGTAGTGGCTAAGAACATGGGTTCTAGAACCTGAGTGCCCTAGTTCAAACCCCTTTTCCACCACTTAACTGGCTGTGTGACCTTTGATAATTTACCAAACCCCTCTCTGCCTCAGTTGCTACACTGTTAATGGGCAAACTCAAGGGGAGAGGAAAGCTCCCCCCTCCAACTCTAAATGATGACATTTTAGCATAGCCACTCACTGGATATAGCTCTGGGCTAGGCAGGGAGGTCTGCTTCTTACAGAGGAGGAAAGGCAAAAACAGGCTTAGGAAAGCTGACTCACTTTTCCAACTCCCGAGAAGTGTGAGTTGAGAAATAGACCCAGGTATGGTCCACAGTGGGCTTCCCTGGTGGCTCAGTGGTAAAGAATCTGCCTGCCAGTGCAGGAGATGCAGGAGATAATGGGTTCAATCCCTGGTCCAAGAAGATCCTCTGGAGACCTCCATGGACAGAGGAGCCTGGTGGGTTATAGTCTACGGGGTCACAGAGTTGAACATGACTTAGTGGCTAAACCACCACCACCACCACCACCGCCATAGCCCACAGCCCTCACTCCTCACTGTACCCACAGTGACCACACTGGGCTCTGGACACTGCTGGCCTTGCCTCTGGCTTCCTGATACAGTTCTCTTGGTACCAACCAGCTCTGATTATCAGAAGTGCTTCTTCCTTTGAATCCCACCTGCCTCCTGGAAAATTCTGCCAGCTGGTCCTTGTTTTGCCCTCTGAAACTGCACAGTGAGTTTAATCTTCTCAGTTCCCGCAAAATAAATTTAATAAACTCCAGAAAGTGTGCAGTCTTATAGACAGAGTGCAGAATTTCTGTGCTTCAGACTTTTTCCTCATAATTACTAACACCATGGAAATTGCAGGGATTAGAGGCTCCACTGGAGACAGGAATGGATTGTGTCACCAAGAAAGTACAAATGAACAGAAACTCCCTCACAATAAGGTGAGCTGGGATTTGCATTAAGAGGCAGGTTCGTGCCCATTAACTCCTTGGGACCAACAGTGAAGGAAATGGGGGAGCAGGGTGGAGGAGGGAGTCGAGGTTGGGGTTGAGTTGGGTGATTTGGGGGCAGTCTCTCTTTAACAGGCTGACTCATTGCATATCTCAGAGTTCATCTGGGCTCATCCCATTTTTCAGGTAAGTAGCCTTCCGTCTCCTCCATCGTCCCTTTCCTAATGTCCTCAATCCCCAGGTAGGAAAAGACTCATACTGACATCCCACAGCTGGTCCATGAGACCTGCCTGGGACCAGAATACAGGCTTTCTGGAGACTCACAGACTTAGAGAAGGAACTTATGATTGCTGAGGAGAAGAAAGGGGGGAAGGGATAGGATAGTTAGGGAGTTTGGGATGGTCATGTACACACTGCTCTTTTAAAATGGATAGCAAACAAGGACCTACTGTATGGCACAGGTAACTCTGCTCAGTGTTATGTGGCATCCTGGATGGGAGGGGAGTCTGGGGGAGAATGGATACATATATATGTGTGGCTGAATCCCTTCGTGGTTCACCTGAAACTATCACAACATTGTTGTTAATCGGCTATACCCCAATACAAAATAAAAAAGATTTTTTAAAAAAGAAGAAAACAAAAAAGAATACAGGCTTTCTGATGCCATCCCTAGTGACTTTCACCTTGCACCTGTTAGTCCTGGCCCCTATCAGCCTTGGTGAAAAAATGTGAGCTAATGAAGGGGTCCCCAACCTCCAGGCCATGGACCAGTACCTCCTGTCAGATCAGTGGCGGCATTAGATTAGAAATAAAGTGCACAATAAATGTAAAGGGCTTGAATCATTCAGAAATCATCCCCCACCCCAGTCTGTGGAAAAATTGTCTCCCCCAAAACCGGTCCCTGGTGCCTAAAAGGTTGGGGACAGCTGGCTAACACACTGCCGTCAGGTTAGCAAAAAAAAATGCCACATTGTCAAAGAAGACTCTTCTTTCATGCACCTGTGATCCACACTGGGGAGGGCACAGCAAAGCAGGGCTGCCTCCTCTGAGCTCTAGTCTCACTGCCCGGCACACTGTGGCACACTCATCACCGCCTCCTATCACATACTGACACCAGACGCTGTTGATGGATTTCAGCACCAATCCCACTAAGCGTGGATCTCACAATCTTATCCAATACGGGAGTTAACTCATGAGATAAAAGCTATTTGCCATATCCAGTCTTTATAAGCTCCATCAACCAAGAGAAAAAGTAGGCAATTTGTGACTTTAAATTTTTTTTTTTCTCTCAAACCCACTAGTGAGCTTCAGCTGTGGCCATTAGTGTGTGAAGGGCTATGCTAGACTCTCTGTGAGAAGGGCCACAGTTCTCCACCTGTCCCTGTAATCAAGCCCTTTGTGATATGACTTTGCAGCTCCTTTCATCACACGGTGAGTTTATTTCTTCCCGTCTTGTACTTGGACTGGCTTGTGACTTCCTTTGCCCAATAGAATGGGATGGAAACAGGAATGTGACAGTTCAGAGCCTCACCCCAAGGGACCCTGCCGTCTTCTACCCAATCTCTTGGAATCCAGCCGCTGCCACGGGACGAGCCGGGGCTAGCCTCCTAGAAGATGAGAGACTCCCCCAGGCCTAATCACCCACCTTCCATCACCCTGGATGACAGCCAGGTAACTATCACTCGTTTGAGTAAAGCCACCTGAGACTATCCCGCTCAAGCGAACCTGCCAGCTGACCACAGACAGATGTGTAAGTCCAGGTAAGGTCAGCCAAGTTTTTCCAGACCAAAAGAATTCCTCAGCTATGTTGCAGATGCATGAAATAAATAGGTGCTTCTGTTTTAAGTTACAGGTTTTGGAGCTTTTATTTTTATTTATTTATTTATTTTTTTGTTTAATGCTTTATTCCATTTCACAGTACTGTATTGGTTCTGCCATACATTGACATGAATCAGCCACAGGTGTACACGATCTCCCCATGCTAAAGCCCCCTCCCACCTCCCTTTCCTGCCCATCCCCCTGGTTCATCCCATACACCGGCCCCAAGCATCCTGTATCCTGTATTGAACATAGACTGGTGCTTCATCTCCCATATGATTGTATACATGTTTTGTTGTCATTCTCCCAGATCTTCCCACCCTCTCCCTCTCCCTCTGAGGCCAAAAGTCCGTTCTATACCTCTGTGTCTCTTATATTGTCTCACTTTCGGGGTCATCATTACTGTCTTCTATATTCCATATATATGTGTCAGTATACTGTATTGGTGTTTTTCTTTCTGGCTTACTTCACTCTGTATAATCGGCTCCAGTTTCATCCATCTCATTAGAACTGCGTCAAACTTATTCTTTTTGAGGGCTGAGTAATACTCCATTGTGTATATGTACCACAGCTTTCTTATCCATTCATCTGCTGATGGACATCTGGGTTGTTTCCATGTCCTGGCAATTATAAACATTGCTGCAATGAACATTGGGGTACACGTGTCTCTTTCAATTCGAGTTTCCTC
>SJYC01057503.1:0-28828 GCA_006408675.1 Madoqua kirkii
CTGAGCAGCCAGGGAGACAGATCACAGGGGCATGGATGGAGAATAAGTGAGTGGTACAGGTGGGGCCTCTTGAGAAACCTGTATGCAGGTCAGGAAGCAACAGTTAGAACTGGACATGGAAAAACAGACTGGTTCCAATTAGGAAATGGAATATGTCAAGGCTATATATTGTCACCCTGCTTCTTTAACTTCTATGCAGAGTACATCATGAGAAACACTGGGCTGGATGAAGCACAAGATGGAATCAAGATTGCTGGGAGAAATATCAATAACCTCAGATATGCAGATGACACCACCCTTATGGCAGAAAGTGAAGAGGAACTAAAGAGCCTCTTGATGAAAGTGAAAGAGGAGAGTGAAAAGTTGGCTTGAAGCTCAACATTCAGAAAATGAAGATCATGGCATCCGGTCCCATCACTTCATGGGAAATAGATGGGGAAACAGTGGAAACAGTGTCAGACTTTATTTTTGGGGGGCTCCAAAATCACTGCAGATGGTGACTGCAGCAATGAAATTAAAAGACGCTTACTCCTTGGAAGGAAAGTTATGAACAACCTAGATACCATATTAAAAAGCAGAGATATTAGTTTGCCAACAAAGGTCTATCTAGTCAAGGCTATGGTTTTTCCAGTGGTCATGTATGGATGTGAGAGTTGGATTGTGCAAAAAGCTGAGTGCCGAAGAATTGATGCTTTTGAACTGTGGTGAAGGAGAAGATTCTTGCAAGTCCCTTGGACTGCAAGGAGATCCAACCAGTCCATCCTAAAGGAGACTGGTCCTGGGTGTTCATCAGAAGGACTGATGCTGAGGCTGAAACTCCAATACTTTGGCCATCTCATGCGAAGAGTTGACTCATTGGAAAAGACCCTGATGCTCGGAGAGATTGGGGGCAGGAGGAGAAGGGGATGACAGGGGATGAGATGGCTGGATGGCATCACTGATTCAATGGACAGGAGTTTGAACAAGCTCTGGGGGTTGGTGATGGACAGGGAGGCTTGGTGTGCTGTGATTCATGGGGTCGCAAAGAGCCAGACATGACTGAGCAACTGAAATGAAATGAATGAACAGGTGGGGCTGACTCTGTTTCAGCTGAGACTTCAAAGACAGGGAAACTTTTGGGACTGAGAGCTGGGGAAGAGCATTCCAGGCTGTGGACAGACAGGAAGCTGTGGAGGTTGTGGTGAGAGGCTGGATTTTATTCTAAGTGCAGTGGGAGGCCACTGGAGCATTTTAAGCCAGGAGGCACATGATCTGATTTACTTTTTAGAACGTTACCCAGGTTTCCTGGTGGAAGTGGGAGGTGGGAAGCAGGAGAGGAACCAGTGGGAGGGGGTTTCATGGTGGTTCAGTTTCTAACTCACTCTCCTGCCTTCCTCTTTGCTTCCTAGCTGGCCTGGGGCAGACAGCCCTGGGGCCTGGTCCTTCCACAACTCCAGGCTTTAGAAGTTGGAATTCGGCACTGCTGTGGCCTGGGAGGCAGAGATGTGGGGCCCCCGGAGAAACACATGCCTAATTCCCACTCAGCCCTCCTGACCCCCAGAATCACCTCCTCAACAGCCACGTCATGTTTGCACAAACACATGGGGTACAAAATGGCTAATTTGATGACAGTCATTGGCATTTGTGCAATTCCTGACCGCAGCTTGGCCTTCTGTGCCCTAGAGGGAGAGAGAGGACAGGAAAGGAGTGTGAACCTAATGCACTGGGAAACTGCCTTCCTGGGTGCCCCGTTTCCTTTCCTGTGCTCTGATGCCTTATTCTGGCATCTCAGAATAGTTCCACCCAACCACAGATTCATTTGTTCTTCACGCAGACCCTGTGAGGTCCATGACTATGTCCACCTGTCAGATGTGGAAACTGAGCCTGGGGAGGGGAAGTCACCTGTTTGGATCACTACCCAGTTGGTAGAGGCTTAGTTCTGTAATGACTATGTGACCTTGGGTGAGACACTCAACCTCTCCTGGGGTCTGCTTCTTGCATGGTGCAATGGAGAGGTTCAAGTGGATTAGGGTACATTTCATACACCTGACAGGTGAGAGAGATTACTGTGAGAATAGGTATCATTGTTACCACTGAGCGTCCTGGGCTCAGCAGGAAGCTCTTCTTTATTTCCCTGGCACCAATTCTCCAAACCAAAGCCCCCAGCAGGTGATCAAGCAAAAGCTAAATGACTTATCTTTATCAATATCCCTCCCACTGCTTACTGTCCTCCCTGTGGCCCGAGTAAGGAAAACCCACTCCTACTTCTTGGAGCTCCAAGCCTTGCCAGGCCCTCGGGTTCTTTAGAATTCCAGCACATCAGAGCTGGATTCAGGTTCTGTCAGACTTTCACTTGCACTGTGCTGATGGTGGAACTGAGGCCTGAGAGTAAATAATAATAGTAATAATAATAAAATACCCATGTCATTGCTTTCAGTTACAGATGATGAGAAGAAAATTCATATCAAACTGACTTCAGCACAAAGGAGAAGTGTTGACAAAAGTAACTAAAAAGTCAAAGAGGGAGGTTTCAGGAATGGTTTGATCAAGAGCTCAAACAAGGTCTGAGTCTCGCTCTCTCCCTGCTCTGGTTCTGCCCCGTCGGCTCCATCCTCAGACTCTGAATGGTGGTAAGATGCTGCAGCATCCTTTTTGTCTCTTAAGGCTCAATTTCAGAGGCAAAGTGCCAGTGCTTGTCTCAGCATCCCCAGTTAGTGTTTCATTGCATCTCATTGGATCTTATCAAGGCCATGTGACCATCCTTGATCCAATAACTGTGGTCAGGTTAATTGTAAATCCCTCACTGGTTGGGGCTCCGCAGAACCAAAGACTGAGAGCAGGAGGAGGGCTTGCCTTTGGTCCCTCCCAACTCAAGGACTGTTGTTGGCGTAAAAGGACACGAGTACTGAAGTGCTGAAGAACTGCTGCCCGCTGGAGTCTACACACTGGGTGGAGCACCTGCTGCCACAGATGTCGGTCTAAGTACTTGGCATCCAGGACCACAGATCTCCCCAGCAAGCTGCCAGGTGGGCATCCTCAAGCGGAAGAAACTGAAGTCAGAGTGGGAGGTGACCTACCTAAAGCATAGCCAGAACAGTTCAAAGTCAGCAACCCAGGTGCATTTCGGAACAGTTACCACTGGAGGTACCTGGGGCTCAGTCTCAATGAAGAATGCTAGGAGACATTCTAGAACATGCCTGCCAGCTATCCCACAGGGGTCCTCCACATGGAAGGCTAACCTATCCCGTGTGGAGGGCTGTGTGCCTGGCATGCAGGCTGAGAGGAGCCTCAGGTGGAGACTTGTAGGAGCTTGCTGGACCATCCTAGTGGTACGATCTGTGGTGGGGTATGTTGAGGGGTTGTGCCTGGGACCTGTGCAGCATCTGCTGAGTGTATGATTGACAGAGAGGGGAGGGAGTCTTCGCTTTCCTTTCCAGCCTCACCCACCTCTTCTGACCACCCCTACCTCACAGAGAAGGAGAAGTTGATTCATCAGAACTACTCTCACTGGGGACAGGGCTACTTGCTACAGCCAAGCCCATGTAGCCTTCCCCTTCCACTTTCTGCAGCTCCCACGAGGTGGGCAGATGTAGGCAGGGCTCACCTCTCCCTCTCTACTTTGTCCAAAAGTTAGGTCGGAGACTGCAAGCTTGGTTCTATGTCCTCCTTCCCTTCTTGAATGTCCTTCCCTCTTGTGTAGTCAACCAAATGTAAACTAACCTCAAAACTGATGTATGATTGGACTTCCCTGGTGGTGCAGTGGTTAAGAATCTGCCTGTCAATGCAGGGGGCACAGGGTCGATCCCTGGTCTGGGAAGATTTCACATGCCTGGAAGAAACTGGGCTCTCCAGCCGCAACTACTGAACCTGTGAACCTAGATTCCTAGAGCAACAAGAGAAGTCAGTGCAAGGAAGAGTAGCCCCCACTTGCTGCAACCAGAGAAAGCCCATAGCAAATGAAGACCCAGATGCAGCCAAAACAAAACAAAACAACCCCCCAAATCCCCCCAAACTCACATGGAGCAAAGAGGCCCCATCTAAGTTTTGAGCCTAAGCTAGAAACACCTACAAGAGGCATAGTCAGGATGTGGGAGAACACAGCCTGCACAGAAAGACCTAGAGCAGAGAGCAAGAGAAACCGTGGGCTTGGCAAAACATGGCCTTGTCATCATGGCTGAATTGCTAGGCCACCTTTAAGCGGGCTGCCAAAAATTCCACCGTGCTGTGAACCCCAAATATTGAGAACCATCCTGGCCTTGGCAGGTGGGCAACCTCCCTTTTACTTCTGAGCTTCTGGTTTGCACAGCCATCCTGGTTGGAGGAACAAAGAGACCTACATGCCCCTACCTCCCTGAGCTGGCCGCCCCCTGACACCATCCCCTGATTTCCTTTCCTCACTGGTCGGGGCTCCGGGTCCATGAACATCCGTTGTAGACCCAGAGGAGCCAGAAGTGTGGCTCTGCTTTCCTTCCTTCTCTGCAGCCTCAGCCACCTTGTCCTCACCCACACATCAGCCTAGCACTCCGGGCTCATAATTTCAAAGGCCTTTTCACTTTTCTAGGTCAGAATTTTATTGCTTTTGGCCAAAGGCCACTTTGAAATTTACCAAGTGAAGAGGAAGCACAACACGGTCTTTAGAGTAAATGACGGGGCTCAGGATGGAGTGCGTGGTGCTGATGCAGCGGCTCCATCTGGACTGATTCTACCTGCTCTTCCCGCAGCCCTGACCTAACCCAGGAGGCAGACATAGCGCATCAGGTGGGGCTGTGATTTCCTCCCTGATAAGCATGAAGCCTGGGCACCATCATGGCTAAGGGGCTGCTGGAGGCCCTGGCAGAGGCAGAGGGGCTGAAGGGAGGGCAGCGATGCAGGGGTGAGGGGTTGGGGGGGTGAGGGCCTCCGTGTCCATTGCCTGCTCTGTGCCTGGTGCACTGTGGCTGGGATGCAGACCCCTCTGGGCCTCAGTATTCTCAGCCAGGACCCTCATGGCTGCAGCGAGGGTTCAGTGAGACAATGAAGAGGGAGTCCATAAGCCCGGAACAAGTCAGCTTCCAGGGACCTTGAGCTCAGGGCTTCTATAACTTTCCATCAGCCCCTCAGTCTCCTGGGGATGCAAAGCTAGGAATCAAGTTTTGGCAGTGGCTTTAATCTGGGGGCTGTAACGGGAGAAAGTAGAGTCAAGGCTCAGGCCCTGACTGATCGGGGCGCCTATGGATCTGTGGGCATGCGGGTCCCATGGCTGGATCGAGGCCAGGTGTGGACAGAGGAGGGGCTGTAGATGGGGTGGTGGAGCATCTCTGGGGTGGCCGAGTCACAAACACCCAGGGCTTCTGGATTCCTTCCTTGGGCCGCAGGACTCTGAAGCTGAGTCCCTCCTGGGGAGCCAGTGTGAGCGAGTCAGCAGGGCCCTCCCCATCCAGGACTCCTCAGAGGCTGTGTCCATCAGGGTCCTGTATCCGGGGTTGGGGGTCCAAGGGGAGGAAAAGGGGGTAGGGCTGGAGCTGAGAGCAGAGACTGGACAATCAACCCCCCTCTGAGCCTCACTTGACACCCGAGAATGACAGTGCTGGTTCTGGCTGCAGGGCTTCTGGGAGGAGAGATGGGGGCCAAGGGTGGAGATTGGCCAGGGCTGGCACTAATTGGAGGGTCTGGGAGGGGGTGGGAACAGAGTGAACTAATGGGGACAGTGTTTCCCAGAGGCTGGAGCGAGGCAGACTCACCCAGGGAGGTGGTTAAATGCAGATTTCCTGGCCCCACCCCTTCCCAGAGGTTCTGGGGTCTGGGTCTGGGGAGGGTCTGGGAACCTGCATGTAAACAAGCCCCTCCCCTACTCAGGAGGCTGCAGATCACACGTTGGTGGCCCCTGGGGTGTCTTCTTGGGGTTTGGGCTGAAATTGGAGAACCCTGAGTGGGCCAGGGTTCTGCAGGCCACGGTGAAAGTGTGAGGAGGTGCAGAGCTCATGGAATGGGGAGAAGAGGGCTTTACTGGAAAGGCAGGTGGGCTTGCCTCTGGGTGACATCTGTCACACGGACTCACAGACCAGCGGTGGTTCTGTGTGATTTATCCCTTTGAATCTGGTCGGGGGCAATCTCGGGCTGCGCTGACCAGTAGTAGATGGCAGAAGTGATGCTGGACTGGTTTCTGGGCCCAAGCAGCTCTCTTCCTGCCTCTCATAACCGTTTCCTCTGGGAGAGGCCAGAGTTTTGTGTCTGATGGGCTGCAAGGAAGCCCAGGGAACCTCGGGAGGGGTGGCTTGGGGAGAGTGATGCCCACTGACCCCGGCTGAGGCGGCTGAGCCATCCCTGGTGACACGCTTGGTGCGGGAAGGTGGTGCCTGGCGCCTTGCAGCCCAGCAGGCCTGCCGGGGAAGAACTGAAGCCGCTGACAACCAGAACCGAGGCCCAGACACACGGCCCCACTGAGCCCAGCCAGCCAGCCGGCCGCGGCCTGTCACCGCAGACGCCTGTGCTGTCCCCCACGCACCAGCCTCCTGGCCCTGAAAACTGTGAGCAAACTTTTAAGCCGCTGAGTTTCAAAGCAGTCTGTTTCACAGTGACAGAGAACCAGAGCACCTGGATGAACCTGGCATTCCATCTGTAAAAATGCAGGAAATAACACAGCCCTGGGAAGTCAGAGTCAGACGCTTGAGGACACTTGAGATTCAGCTCTGCCCACTCGGCACCAATCAGGCTCACTTAAGGGCCATCTCACTTGGAAGTTGTTGTTCAGTTGCTAAGTTGTGTCCCACTCCTTGTGACCCCATGGACTGCAGCATATCAGGCTTCCCTGTCCTTCACTATCTCCCCAGAGTTTGCTCGAACTCATGTGCTTTGAGTCAATGCTGCCATTCAACCATTTCATTCTCTGTCCTCCCTTTCTCTTTCTGCCCTCAATCTTTCCCAGCATCAGGGTCTTTTCCAATGAGTCAGCTCTTTGCAACAGGTGGCCAAAGTACTGGTGCTTCAGCTTCAGCATCAGTCCTTCCAGTGAATCTTCAGAGTTGATTTCCTTTAGGATGGACTGGTTTGATCTTGCTGTCCAAGGGACTCTCAAGAGTCTTCTCCAGCACCTGGAAGTGGAAGTTAGTATTAGTGCCTGTCTCCTTTGGCTTTGTTGGGCTTAAGGGCTAATCCATTTGAAGTGCTTAGAACTGTGCCAGCCTATGCCTCAAACTAATAGATGCTAGCCATGATTGTCACCCACTATCACCTGAGGCGAAGAGCTGACTCATTTGAAAAGACCCTGATGCTGGGAAAGACTGAGGGCAGGAGGAGGGGACGGCAGAGGATGAGATGGCTGGACGGCCTCACTGATTCGATGGACATGAGTTTGGGTAAGCTCTGGGAGCTGGTGATGGACAGAGAGGCCTGGTGTGCTGCAGTTCATGGGGCCGCAAAGAGTCGGACACGACTGAGCGACTGAACTGAACTGAGTCACATGTGTGACTGGGTTAAGTTAGAGCATGTGAGGCCAGGTGCCCAGGAAGCACTCAGTGTACATGTGCTGTTGTCAATAAGGACACGCTCTATATCCAGACCAAACTCTAATTCAAAAAAGATACATATGCCCCTATGTTCACAGCAGCATTATTAGCAAGAGCCAAGACACAGGAACAGCCTCAGTGTTCAGCAGGTGAATGGACAAAAAAGATGTGATATAGAGTTCCCTTGTGGTCTAGTGGTTAAGAATCCACCTGCCAGTGCAGGGGTCGTGGGTTCAGTTCCTGGTCCGGGAAGATCCCACATGCTGCGGGGCAACGAGGCCTGCATACCACAACTACTGGAGCCTGGGCTCCGCAACAAGAGAAGCCGCTGCAGTGAGAAGCCCACGCACCACAACTAGAGAAAGCCTGTGTGCAGCGATGGAGGCGCAGTGAAGCCGAAAGTGAATCGTGAATGAATCTTTTTAAGAAAGCACACACATTCTTAAAAAGAAGACGTGTTACATACATATACAATGGAATACTGGAGAAGGAAATGGCAACCCACTCCAGTATTCTGGCCTGCAGAATCCCATGGACAGAGGAGCCTGGCAAGCTGCAGTTCATGGGATCACAAAAGTCAGACACAACTTAGCGACTAAAACCACCACCACCATAAAAAACAATGAAACATTGCCATTTACAGCAACATGGATAATCTAGAGATTACCATATTAATCGAAGGTGGAAAGACAAATACCATATGATGTCATTTCTATGTGAAATCTACAATATGGCACAAATGAAACCTATTTATAAAACAGAAACTGACTCGTAAAAGCAGAGAACAGATTGCCAAGGGGGAGGGGCCGTGAGGGAGGGATGGACTGGGAGCCTGGGATTAGCAGATGCGAACTAGTATATCTAGAATGCGTAAGCAACAAGGTCCTACTGTGTAGCACAGGAAAACTATATTCAATATTCTGTGATAAACCATAATGGAGAAGAATATGAAAAAGAATGTGTGTTTATGTATAACTGAATCTCTTTGCTCTACAGCAGAAATTAAACAACATGGCAAATCAACTATATTTCAATAAAAAAGGATGTACTTACTGATTGATTAAGCACATACTATGTGCCAGATAGTGTCCCAGGAGATTGGGGTCACATCAGAAACAAACACACCAAGATCTGCCTGTGATGGGGCAGGAGGAAAGTGAAAGGGGATGGTAGACTGGTCAAGTCCCCGCATCCCACAGTTATGTGACTGTGCAGACCTTGAGAAAAGCAAGACAGAGGTGAGGGAGTTATTGAGCAAAACTGCCCTGAGGCCCAGGGAGGGTGTGGCTCTCCTGGTGGACATGCCAGTTTGCTGTCCAGCTCCGTCTGCCCAGCCCCGTCTGCCCCAGCACTCTCTGTGACCCTCCAGCAGGGGAAGCAAGAGACCAGCCAGCCCTCCCTGGGCGGTGCCCTCAAAAACAAGCCGAGTTTCCTGGTGACCCAGATGAAAAACACATGGCTTGGAAAGTGCTGCTCCAACAGAATTATCTGAACCTTTTATCATCAGAGCTGGAGTCTCACAGCAGACATCTGGTGAAGGTGTCAATTGTCATGGTTAATTAAACCTTCCCCAGATTCCTGGTGCCATGCCTGTCAGCAGGAGCCACCTGTCTCCTCTGCAAGGATAGAGGATGGGGAGGGATTGACCCTGTGCCTGGGTGCAATCCCCTCCTGTGGGAGCTCAGGGGTCTCTGTGGCTCCTGGCAGCCAAAGAGGAGCAGCTTCACCCAGGGGAGGTAGTGGTTACCCCACACCCTTCAAGCTAATGGCTTCTGAGACCTCAGAGCCGGGGGCATCTTCAGACAATAATAAGCAAAGTGTAACAGTAATGGTAATATAGCTCTTGTGTCCTGACAGCCTACTGTGTGCTCATCTCTTCAGTCTGCTGATGCATTCCAGCGTCTAGATCAGTGCTGGCCCGTGGTATCTGCTCATCAGAAGATGGGTGGATGGGAGGCTGTGTGGATGGGTGGGTGAGTGAATGAATTTAAGAAAAACATTCCTTAACTCAAACATTCCTTAATTCATGGGCTTCCCTGGTGGCTCAGATGGTATCCACCTGCAATGCAGGAGACCCGGGTTTAATTCCTGGGTCAGGAAGATCCCCTGGAGAAAGGAACGGCTTACTCACTCCAGTATTCTTGCCCGGAGAATTCTATGGACAGAGGAGCCTGGTGGGCTACAGTCCACGGGGTCGCAAAGAATCGGACGCGACTGAGCAGCTAACACTTTCACCGTCCTTGACTCATACCAGAGGAACTGGCGTAGAAGTCTATGTTTCCTCTCTATGAGCTTTGCCAGGGTGACAGCTCTTCTGGGGGAATCTACTATGATCTCAGTCACTTCACAGGCTGGGGGAAGGGAGGGGAGTTCCTGGGGTGGAGCCGCTCAGTCTAAAAGGCAGGCTGGTGGGCAGGCAGAGGGCCCTGCAGGGTGGCCAGAGGGCAGGAAATGCTCAGAGGCTTTGAAAGCCAGAGCCTGGTCTTCAACCACCCACAGAGCTGGGGAGGAGGGAGAGGGGGAAGGATGCAGGTGAGTCAGAGGAGGGCTGCAGGTCCCAGGTCCCCCGCTAAGAGCTGTGTGACCCTGGGCTTGTCACCTCCCCCTCTGGGCCTCTCTTTCAGGAGTAAACAGCATCACCCTCACCCAGGGTTCCAGCTGCAAGGCTGCTTTGAGGATGAAGTGAAGCGGCGGGAAAGGATGTGGGGTTGCTTTGAATCGGGGCTCAGAGCTCAGTGCTCTGGGAGGGGAAGGGGCTGACTTTGGCTTTCCCATGAGTGCACGGCCACCCCTCTGCCAGCGGCCTGCTCTCCCCCTGTGCAGGGCTGACTGGGGCCCAGGTGGGCTGGGAAGGTGCCTCTGAGAAGTTCTTTGCAGTTTACAAGGGATGAGACCAAGGCCTCAAGAAAGACGGCCACCTGCTTTGAGATGACATGGTGCCTTGAGGTTCACAGGTGCCTGCTCCATCTCATGTCAAGGCAGGAAGGAGCCCAGAGTCGCAGGCTTCCTGTGGAACCCCTGCTGCTTTCCAGGCTCACTTCCTGCAGGAGGGCCACTGCTAACTTTCCTCCTTCCTGCCCAAGCCTGGCTGAATAATGGAGTGCAGTGGGAGGCCCTTCCATCAGGGCAGAGGCCAACTATGGTACAAAATTGGGCAGGGGGCTGGTGAGGAGACAGAGCAAAAAGAGGGTCAGATGCAGGAGAGGCTTCCTTCAAGAAGCTTCCTGAACTTGCCCCAGGAGCTCCTACTCTGTCCCTCCCTTAGGGCGCTTCTCTGCCTGAAGTTTCCTCTCGTCTGTGTGTGGGTGAAAGAGGCAAGAAAAAGTGAAAGAGGAAAGTGAAAAAGTCGGCTTAAAACTCAACATTCAGAAAGCTAAGATCATGGCATCTGGTCCTCTTCATGGCAAATAGATGGGGAAACAAAGGAAACAGTGAGAGGCTTTATTTTCTTGGGCTCCAAAATCACTGCAGTTGGTGACTGCAGCCATGAAATTAAAAGACGCTTGCTCCTTGGAAGAAAAGCTATGACCAACCTAGATAGCATATTAAAAAGCAGAGACATTACTTTACCGACAAAGGTTTGTCTAGTCAAAACTATGGTTTTCCAGTAGTCATGTATGGATGTGAGAGCTGGAATATACAGAAAGCTGAGTGCCAAAGAATTGATGCTTTTGAACTGTGGTGTTGGAGAAGACTCTTGACAGTCCCTTCCAGTCCATCCTAAAAGAAATCAGTCCTGAATATTCATTGGAAGGACTGATGTTGAAGCTGAACCTCCAATATGCAAAGAACTGACTTATTTGAAAAGACCCTGATACTGGAAAAGATTGAAGGCAAGAGGAGAAGGGGATGAGAGAATGAGATAGTTGGATGGCATCACCAAGTCAAGGGACATGAGTCTGAGTAAACTCTGGGAGTTGGTGATGGACAGGGAAGCCTGGAGTGCTGCAGCCCATGGGGTTGCAAAGAGTCGGACATAAGTGAGCGACTGAACTGAACTATGTGTGAGTCTGTCCCCTCAACCCCAGGAAGGAGGAGCTCAGAGATGGGGGCTCATCTGTCATCATGAGCCAAAAGTCTGCATGGATCACCTGCTACATCCAAGCACAGCTTCTAGGGGCTTCAGCTGCAGTGCTGAGTGATTCAGACAAAAATCCCTTCCCTGGATAGTTACTGAGTCTGGAATGGACAGGCACACTCTGCTATATTTAAAATGGATAACCAACAATATATGGCACATGGAACTCTGCTCAATAAAAATTCCCTTCCCTAAAGTGTCTATTAAACAAAGAAACCCACAAATAAATACATGATTATCATTTGTGTTATGTACTCTGAGGAAAAGATATAGAACTGTAGAGGATAAAACCTCATGTAGATGGGAGATGGTGGTCAGTGAAGCTTCTCTGAGGAGATGACACCTAATTTGATGTGAGGAAGGAGAGGGCCCTCCAGGTGGAGGAACCACCTGAGGGAGAAGGAGTCAGTCCCTCTAATATCCACAGCCGTGAAGGGAGGGGACCTGACCTGAGAGCAGAGGGACGCACCTTCCCAGCCAGGAAATGATGGGGTGGTGTTCGGAGCAGATGACTTTGTGGAAGGATGGTGGATGGGGGAACAGATGTCAAAGTGGGGAGATCAGTGGGGAGGCCATGAGGGTCCCGGGAGGGATGGCTGGGCTGGGGGTGGAGGTGGGAGGTGGACAAGAGGAGAGGCGTGTCAAATGCAGCTGTTGGTTGGATTGACGAGTGGCTATGACATGGTGGGGGCATGGTGATGGTCGTGGGCGAGGGGATGGCAAGCTGCCCCCACCCCGTCCCTCCAGGACTCCTGTCAGCCCAGGCTCTGGGATCAAGTTGGCCCCTCCCTCATGCTGTACGACCTCTGGCTGTGTATGTGGCTTGAAAAATGGCAGATCCTAGATACTCCCCATATCGAGGTCCTCTTTCTGGGGCTGGAATTGGGTCAGGAAGGAGTCAGGTGCAGGGATGAGGGACTGGTGTTCTGACTCTCCCTGTCCTGATGGGGAGGGTGACCTTGGGCAAGACTCTCTTCCCAGATCCCCACTGGAGAACGGCTGCAAGAGGGTAAAGGGGTCTGGGTCAGGTGATCCCAGGGAGGCTTGATTCCCCGCCCTTCTAGTGTGGCCTCAGCTGGGATGGAAGGGTTAATGCGTGAGGTGCTCTGATGGTGCTGCTGGCCTGTCTGCTCCTCCTCTCCTGTGATTAATTCAGTTTGGTAAAGCAGTATTTACGCTGGAAATTTAATCGTCATTTCTGACGGCAAAGGAATAGAAAAATAAATTGAAAGTGTCAGAATATGCATTAGGGTGGGTGATGGAGTGGAGCGGGAGCTGCCCACCCGGCCTCCCCATTGGGTGATTTACGGGACCAAGAAATTAGCTAAGTTTCTGTTTCTGCAACTGTAGGATCAGGAACCAGGGGTGAAGGGGGAAAGTGGGGAGGCTAGGGGGTGGGGAGGTGAGAAAAGGGCAAGGCCCATCTGTGATGACACAGGACGCGCGGGGTCGGGGGAGACACAGTGAGGCTCTCACCTTCCACCACTGGGCTGGGGAGGATCCTGAGGGTCTGGTCTCCCAGTAGAGAGTGGTCTTGGCAGAACTGATCCAGGGTCCACTCATCTGGGAAAGGTAGTCTCCACCTCCTCCAGCTGCCCCTCTGCTTCAGGCAGAGGGCCCACCAGTGAGAGGGCCCACTTCACTGGGAGTCTCTGTTGGGACATGGTGATGATAGCTTATGGTGAACGGTGCAGATTCGTGATCTCTGAAGAAGATTTAACTTCAGGACCAGCAACCAGGTTTGATCACTCAAGAGCTTTTGTATAGCAGAGTTTTATTAAAGTGGAAAGGGACAGAGAATGTTTCTGACATAGACATCAGAGAGGGATAGAGAATGCCTTCCTCGCTGGTCTTAGTAAAGGGAGTTATATACTTCTTCAATTGATTATTACAATAAATCAAAAGAATGTCTCAAGGTTGTAAAGGTCTTCCCAGGCCCACTCCCACAATATACATTTTAAGATAACGGGATTAGCCAAAATGTTTTCAGGAAGGAGAAACTTGCTGAAGTTTTTCAGGAAGGAAAAAAGTTGGCTTTAAGTTCAACGTTCAGAAAATTAAGATCATGGCATCCGGTCCCATCACTTCATGGGAAATAGATGGGGAAACAGTGGAAACAGTGTTAGACTTTATTTCTAGGGGCTCAAGAATCACTGTAGATGCTGACTGCAGCCATGAAATTAAAAGACGCTTACTCCTTGGAAGGAAAGTTGACCAACCTAGATGATAGCATATTCAAAAGCAGAGACATTACTTTGCTGACTAAAGTCCATCTAGTCAAGGCTATGGTTTTTCTAGTGGTCATGTATGGATGTGGGAGTTAGACTGTGAAGAAGACTGAGTGCCGAAGAATTGATGCTTTTGAACTGTGGTGTTGGAGAAGACTCTTGAGATTCCTTGGACTGCAAAGAGATCCAACCAGTCCATTCTGAAGGAGATCAACCCTGGGATTTCTTTGGAAGGAATGATGCTAAAGCTGAAACTCCAGTACTTTGGCCACCTCATGCAAAGAGTTGACTCATTGGAGAAGACTCTGATGCTGGGAGGGATTGGGGGCAGGAAGAAAAGGGGACAACAGAGGATGAGATGGCTGGATGGCATCACGGACTCATTGGACGTGAGTCTGAGTGAACTCCGAGAGATGGTGATGGACAGGGAGGCCTGGCGTGCTGTGATTCATGGGGTCGCAGAGAGTTGGACATGACTGAGTGACTGAACTGAACTGGACCGATAAACTTATTTATTTTAATTGGAGGCTAATTACTTTACAATATTGTATTGGTTTTGCCATACATCAACATGAATCTGCCATGAGTGTACACGTGTTGCCCATCTTGAACCCGCCCATACCATCCCTCGAATGAAGTCATTGACTTGCTTTATGCAATGAAATGTGACTGAAAGTAACATGTACAGGTGGGAATTTAAGAATCTGTGCACGATTTCCCCTGTCCCTTTTTCTCTCTGCTGGAATGACCAAAAGTGCTCCATTTAGGCCCAGCATGCAGGGTCTAGGAGGAAAAATAACATGGATCAGAAGGCCCAGCCAACCAAGCAGGACAGGTGGCATGACTGAGGAAGAAGCTTGTTTAGTTTTAAGCCACTGAGATCTGGGGCATATCTGTTACCACAGCACATCCTAGCTTAACCTGACTGATGTGAAGCCCAGAGTTTGGAACTCAGTGAAGTGCTCCTGTAAAATTGGGAGTCTTTAGTGATTGATTTAAAACCTTTTTTTTTTTTTTTCTCTTCAGATTATAAGATACTAGTGTGGGGAACTTTCCTGATGGTTCAGTTTAGTTCAGTTTAGTCGCTCAGTCATGTCCAACTCTTTGTGACCCCACAGACTGCAGTATGGCATCACGGACTCATTGGACGTGAGTCTGAGTGAACTCCGAGAGATGGTGATGGACAGGGAGGCCTGGCGTGCTGTGATTCATGGGGTCGCAGAGAGTTGGACATGACTGAGTGACTGAACTGAACTGGACCGATAAACTTATTTATTTTAATTGGAGGCTAATTACTTTACAATATTGTATTGGTTTTGCCATACATCAACATGAATCTGCCATGAGTGTACACGTGTTGCCCATCTTGAACCCGCCCATACCATCCCTCGAATGAAGTCATTGACTTGCTTTATGCAATGAAATGTGACTGAAAGTAACATGTACAGGTGGGAATTTAAGAATCTGTGCACGATTTCCCCTGTCCCTTTTTCTCTCTGCTGGAATGACCAAAAGTGCTCCATTTAGGCCCAGCATGCAGGGTCTAGGAGGAAAAATAACATGGATCAGAAGGCCCAGCCAACCAAGCAGGACAGGTGGCATGACTGAGGAAGAAGCTTGTTTAGTTTTAAGCCACTGAGATCTGGGGCATATCTGTTACCACAGCACATCCTAGCTTAACCTGACTGATGTGAAGCCCAGAGTTTGGAACTCAGTGAAGTGCTCCTGTAAAATTGGGAGTCTTTAGTGATTGATTTAAAACTTTTTTTTTTTTTTCTCTTCAGATTATAAGATACTAGTGTGGGGAACTTTCCTGATGGTTCAGTTTAGTTCAGTTTAGTCGCTCAGTCATGTCCAACTCTTTGTGACCCCACAGACTGCAGAACAACAGGCCTCCCTGTCCATCGCCGACTCCCAGAGTTTACTCAAACTCATGTCCATTGAGTCGGTGATGCCATCCAACCATCTCATCCTCTGTCATCCCCTTCTCCTCCTGCCTTCCATCTTCCCCAACATCAGGGTCTTTTCAAATGAGTTGGCTCTTTGAATCAGGTGGCCAAAGTATTGGAGTTTCAGCTTCAGCATCAGTCTTTCCAATGAATATTCAGGACTGATCTCCTTTAGGATGGACTGGTTGGATCTCCTTGCAGTCCAGGGGACTCTCAAGAGTCTTCTTCACCACAGTCCAAAAGCATCAATTCTTTGGTGCTCAGCTTTCTTTATAGCCCAACTCTCACATCCATACATGACTATGGGAAAAACCATAGCCTTGACTAGACGGTGGTTCAGTGGTTAAGAATTCACCTGGCAATGCAGGGCACATGGGTTCAATCCCTGGTTTGCGAAGATTCCACATGCCTCGGGGCAGCTAAGCTGATACACCGTAGCTGAGCCCACATGCCTAGAGCCCGTGTCCCCCAGCTAGAGAGTAACCCCCACTGGCCACAGCTAGAGAAAACCTGGGGGCAGCAAGGAAGACCCAGCAAAACCAAAATGAACCAAAGACACAGGGGACGAAGGGAGGGAGATAAACGCCCCTTGACTTGTCTGCCTTTTATCACACATCTGCCCAATGGGGTCACTATCTTCCCCCGAAACCCAGGCTCCACCCCAACATCCCCTCAGAAGTGCAAACTCCCAGGTTGATCCTCTAAAGCTCACCCAACTCTGCCAGCTCCCTGCCAGCTCTCTGCTGCCTCCCTGCCGCCTTCCTGCCAGCTCCCTGCCACCTCCCCTGTCACTTTGTCCCCTCAGGTCAGGTGTGTGTGGCAGCGTCCCTCCTCTCCACCCTCACTACCACAGTCTCAGACATGTCAGCCTTACATGGAGCAGCCAGCACGGGGTTCAAGCCTGGGGTATGCCGCTTAATTCATGCGTGAATCCCAGGGAGTAACTTCACCTCTCTGAGCCTCAGAATTGTGGAAAATGGGACTGTTATTAACGGGTCCGTTTTGAAGGTTACGTACACTGAAAGTGTGAAGGTCCTCTAGCCGTGCTCACTAGGGTTGCATCACTACTTTACGATCACTCCTCATCACTGGCCCTCGTGGACTACTGTCTCCAGACTCGTCATCTCTCATCATGTCCCTATGTTGCTTCCAGAGAGTGTCCTGAGGCCAGCTCTGACCAGGTCATTCTCCTGCTCAAGAACCATCCACGACTCCCAACTGCCTATATAACAAAAGTCCAGCCTCCTCACCTTGACGTTAGGGGCCTCCTTTCCTCATCTTCTCCCCATAGTAGCAAACGGATCCATTTCTTCTCCCATAAATGTCTTTTAATCCCCTAGAGTGGTCTGAGGAGGTGACCTAAGTGCTAATCCCTGCTTTTAGCTGACAGTGTTATGCTGGAAAAGTTTTTTGCTCTCTCTAGACCTCAGTTTCCCCATCTGAAAGCAGAGAGGGAGGGCAGGGGCAGAATTCCATCATCTAAATGCTTCATTCCAAAGCAAGCATTCTGCCTTCGGGAGCCAAGCTGCAACTCTGTTCCCAGCTGAGCTAGACCTGCCCCCGGCTTGATCTCCCCCATCTTCCTTCTCCCGAAGTGGGAGAGAATTCAGCCCAGGTGACCCAGCACAGCTGTGCAGTTTCGGGCCTTCTGGGCTCAGAAATGGTGCAGACGAAGGCAGCTGGGACCCCGCAGGCCTGGATAATTAAACCTCAGGGAGGCGGGCTCTGGTGAACAGTAGGACTGGATGGATGATCAGATGGAAACTGCTCTGTTTCCAGGATTCAGAGTGCAGGTCCTGGGAGGAGGTGGGCAAAGCTCCGAGGGCTGAGGGTGTGGGTGGGGGCCTGTGAAAGAAGGTTGGTGGGTAGGCTCCCCTGAGGCCCAGGGAGAGGTCAGCTTGGGGTGGGCAGGCAGAAATGGGGACAGTGACAGTCCCTGAGTTTGTCTTGAATATAATGCTCACCAACATCATATCCTTTTTTCAAAGTGCTAAGTGTCAGCTATTACTGTTATGCTTAATCTTTGTAATTACCCATCATCACATTAAATATGCTCCCATTTATTGAGCATTTACCTTGCACCCGGCCCTGCTGTAACTTCTCCAAGGCTCCTGACTTCGCTAATCTTCATGACACCTTTACAAGACACCTATTATTTTATTAGGGCCTCCCACTTTACGGATAAGAAAATTGGTGGTTAAGCGATTTACTTCACACGGCTCGTAGGTGCTGAGGGTGGGATCTGAATTCAGGCAGTTGGGCTCAGCACCCTGCGTATAAACACTGCGCTGCACCATCTCCATGTGGACCCCACTGCCCCCTAGGTGGGGTCCTTGTTCTCATATGACAGATGAGGAGAGTGAGGCTAAGGGGGAGGGGAGGACCAGTCTGAGGTTCTACTGGAAAGTCCCACAGTGGAATCTGCACCCTTTTGGGGAGGGGATGCCTGCCCTCCTTGTATTCTCTCTGCCAGCCTGACATTTAGAGGGAAGGGGGCTCAAGAGCTCACCCCAGGATCCCCAAATGGGTGGTCAGTGGAGGAACCGTGGAGGAGGAGCAGGCCCTGTTCTCCAGCAGACTCCTGTTCTTGCCATTCTGGCTTGTGGCTCTGGGCCAGTCATTTAACTCCTCTGAGCCTCAGTTTCCTTCTCTGTAAAATAGGGCAGTGGCAGCTTGTTGGGAGACTGGGAACTGAGGCAGGCGCAGGTGTTGAGCGATAGTAGGTGCTCAGGAATGGTTGTGACATCCCATCCCTCTTGGAGCTGAGGTTCCTGGAGGGTGGGCTCCATCACTGGGTCTGATGGTCCCTGCTGTGGTCCTAAGCTCTCACTGGGGAGTCCTGGGGGTGGGAGAAAAGGCCTGGCTAGAGCCCACAAACTATCTCCTGGGAGGATGGACAGGTCTCTCCAGGGAGGGCCTCTGGGCCCCCGGCTAAGGTGAATCTAATGCCTTGGCCCTGCTGTCTGGACCCTCCGACCTGACTCCTCCCAACCCATGGTCATGGCATCACCTGTCATCACACTGTCTCTTCACCATGCCCCCAGTACTCATAACTAACCCTCCCAGGGACTCACAGCCCATCTCACATAATTCTCACAACTAACAGTCCTATGCAGGAGGAACAGTCACTGTGCCCAGTTGGAGATGAAGAGAAAGAGACTTGGAGAGGGGAAATAAACAACCAGGAGGTGTGCACAGGGCCCACCTTCCTCCAGACACTGGTTGTTACCCCTAGGCACAGACTTGCAGCTGCCCTCCATTACCCATCCCCAAGGACCTTCACCTGATTCGGCATCCCATGCCCAGCCCCTGCCCACTCCCATCACTGCGTGTGCGCACAAGCACAGGCCCACATACATACCCTCATGCACACTCAGGGAAACACGAGGGGCCTTCACACCCAGATATGTCTCCACGTCCACATTCACACTCACTACTATAAACTCCTTCCTGCACAAAGTCTCCCCAGGGGCTTTCTCTTATCCACTCTTGTTTCTGGACATGTTACAAAACTCCTTGTCAGATTTAAAGCTGAACGGGGAGACAGGCAAAGAGGAGCCAAATCTCATTTTATTTATCAGTGGTAGTAAAGCAATATTTCAAGTGATAATTATAATAATTAAAAATTCTGTTATCTTCTACGAGGAGGAAAGTGCTGGGTGTACAGCTGGCTGGGGGTTGATGAGCAAAGCAGAATGTTCTGATAACAAGATTTTGGCTCAGAAACCTCCCAAGTCCCGAGGTAAGTGTGCTGGGCATTCTGGAGCTAGTGGACAGGGTTACAGAGAGTTCAGGACATGGAAGCTGAGAGGTGCTTTTCCATGACCAGGTAATCCTCACCTGTATGGCCTGTGAGCCCCTTGGGTGGACCCAAGGAGACAAGGGGATCCAGAAGTTCTCAGCCTCCAGTATGTGCTGAGGCCTGATGACCCTGCACTAGGAAGTGACCTCACACGTGGGTCTGGAAATCCACATCAGTTCAGTTCAGTTCAGTCACTCAGTCATGTCCAACTCTTTGCGACCCCACGGACCACAGCACACCAGGCCTCCCCGTCCATCACCAACTCCCGGAGTTTACCCAAACTCATGTCCATTGAGTCAATGATGCCATCCAACCATCTCATCCTCTGTCATCCCTTTCTCCTCTGGCCTTCAATCTTTCCCAGCATCAGAGTCTTTTCAAATGCGTCAGCTCTTCACATCAGGTGGCCAAAGTATTGGAGTTTCAGCTTCAACATCAGTCCTTCCAATGAATATTCAGGACTATTTCCTTTAGGATGGACTGGTTGGATCTCCTAGGAATCCAAGTGACTCTCAAGAAATTTCCTCCAACACCACAGTTCAAAAGCACCAATTCTTCGGTGCTCAGCTTTCTTCATAGTCCAACTCTCACATCCATACGTGAGCACTGGAAAAACCATAGCCTTGACTAGATGGACCTTTGTTGGCAAAGTGATGGAAATCTGCATGGTGGGCCCATTACAAGGTGTGTCATGTGCCTGCTCTGTAGCCAGCCTGGCCTGGACTCCACAGATGACCCAGCCCTGACTTTGGGTGTGTTACCCATGCATGTTGCATAGCCTTGGCTCTTGGCCATTGCAAACACCTTCTCTGCCAGCTCCTCACCGCAGCCACCCAACAACCCACCACAGTGGAAACTTGAGGGAGCAGAGTCCTGCTCTCCATTGACCACTTCTGTGTCCTCAATGCCCAGGGCCTGGCACACGGGGGGCTCCCAAGAAACATTTGTCTAAGGACCATGGGAGAGTGTAAATAATTAAGACACATTCTCATCCTCATTTAACAAGGAAGGAGCCTGAAGCTAAAAGAGGTGAAGTGCTTGCCCAAAGTCACACAGCTGGTGATGGGGTCAGGGATTGGGAAGGGAAGGGTGAGTGGTGGGGCTGGGGCAGCAGCATGGATCCTGGGGAGAGAGGGCCAGAGCTGCTGTGCATTTAGACAAAACAAATCACATGCTTTACAAGGCTGTAGCTATTCCTGGGGAAAATCAAGCCAGCCCCAGTGACCCGTGGCCTTAGGGGAGAAGGGGCAGGAGAGAGGGAGCAGCCTCATTTGCCTAAAGGCCGCATCTCATCCAATCAGCTGGGCCCTCAGGGACAGGAACACCAGGACCTGGCCAATCACCAGGAGGCTGGAAGCAGAGGCAGGGGGAGCAGAGCCAGGCCTGCCTGCAGTGGTCAGGATGGTCCCTCCCACCGGCTCTTTGTCCTTTGACCTCCTTGAGTTCTCTCAACAGCCCCACATCCAGTGCAGGTATAATCACCTTCACTTTGCAGATGTGGCAGCTGCAGCACCAGAACGGAGCCAGGCCCTGGCTTCTAGCCCAGGGTGCTGAGTCCTGCCCCTCTGGCTTTCTCCCAGGGCCCTTGGCAACCCCTCTCCAACCTGTCCTCTGTGACCATCAGCCCCCTCTTCCCATCAGACACCCCTACCCAGGGCTCAGCTCAGAGCTGCTGCCTCCTTCAAGCCCCCTCTACAGTCTCCATCCCTGAGCCCCAGCTCCTTTGCTCCAGCTGCCCCCAAACATGCAGACACCAGGTCAGGGACCCACAGAATGCTGGGGTTGGCAGCAGACTCAGGTACATCTAGTCCACCCCTGGGGGCCCAGGCGGGAGCAGTGGCCCCTCAGCACCACGCTGTCCCCCCCCCCCCCATGAAAGCCCCAGGGCTTGGCTTGGGTGCTGCTCTTCTCCCAGTAGCCCTCCCCCTGCCTCCTGCCTCACTCATCCCCCCAGCAGACTCTGCAAATCGAGGTCTAAGGTTTGATTTACAAACTTCCTGGGGAAGAAGGGTAGTGTCTGTACCTGCCATGACTAAAGAGGCTGGTGATTTACTCTGCCGGGAAATGCTGGCTCCTCCCGAGGGATGGTCTTGGCCCCTCCTGGCTGAAGGCTGAAATTTATTGAGGATTCTCTTTCCCAAGGATCTTCCTGGTGGCTTTGGGTGGGGGCAACAGAGGTAGAGTGGCCACAGGGACTCACATGCATTGGGGGGAGCAAACCAAGACAGTGAGGTTGGAACAAAGATGAACTTAGGGGTCACTAGGGTCTTGGGTTTGAATCCCTGCCCCACTCTGGCAAAGCTATGTGACCTTCAGTGGATGTTGACTTCGTCATCTGCAAAATGGATATAAGCACACAATGGCATTGATGACATCTGCCTCTAAGATGATGAGGCTTAAACAAGGGGTGTGTATAAATGCCGGGCACAGGGGAGGTGCTCAGGAAAGCCGGATTCTCCCCTCCAGCCATCGAGGTCCCCCTTTCCTGCCAGATCACCTCCGCTGGGTCTCGGTCCTTGCTTTCCTCTAAGCGCTCTCCTGCACCTGTCTCAGTCCTGGGGGAGAGCAGACCCTGTTGGTCTCACAGGTTCCAGGGTCCTGTGGCTCAGGAAGGACAAGGACAAGGTCCCATGGGCAGGACGGGTCCAGCTGCATGGGCACAGATGGCTCACATGCCCAGGGATGGTTAGCAGTACGGCTGTTTCCCGGCCGGTGAGTTAACACATCTTGTCTACAAAGGGCCCCTGGCAGAGGAAGGGGCCTCTGGGGCCAAAGTTGTGCTGCGATCCAAGGAATCAACAGAACTCTTTAACCTGTCTGGCTTCTAATAAGTAAGAAGAGTGGTAGGCACTGGCCTCGTGAGGCATCTAACCCAGGGTCTGACTGGCAGAGGCCATACCCCTGAAGGCAGTGGGAGGGAGGCAGCTCCACACTCTCCAAAGGGATCTCTGGGCTCCTTGGAGTGAGATCCCAAAACAAGCCCTTCTGATCTCAAAGTCGGTGCTACTGCCAGCTGGGTACTGTGTTGGAAGGAGAGGGCCCCTGGAGTCAGACCAGCTGGAACCCAGCAGGGCCACCAGAGACCGTGGGCTGTCTCCCGAGACTGTTTTCTCACCTAGAAGTGGAATGCCTGGACCATACGTTTAACATTTTAAGATGCTGCCAAACCCTTCAGTTCAGTTCAGTTCAGTCTCTCAGTTGTGTCCGACTCTTTGCAACCCCATGAATCGCAGCACGCCAGGCCTCCCTGTTCATCATCATCTCTCGGAGTTCACTCAGACTCATGTCCATCAAGCTGTCTCTTATACACATCTCCTCTTCCCATCAGACACCCCTACCCAGGGCTCAGCTCAGAGCTGCTGCCTCCTTCAAGCCCCCTCTCCAGTCTCCATCCCTGAGCCCCAGCTCCTTTGCTCCAGCTGCCCCCAAACATGCAGACACCAGGTCAGGGACCCACAGAATGCTGGGGTTGGCAGCAGACTCAGGTACATCTAGTCCACCCCTGGGGGCCCAGGCGGGAGCAGTGGCCCCTCAGCACCACGCTGTCCCCCCCCCCCCCTGAGTCTTTTCCAGTGAGTCAGCTCTTCGCATGAGGTGGCCAAAGTACTAAAGTTTCAACTTTAGCATCAGTCCTTCCAAAGAAATCCCAGGGTTGATCTCCTTCAGAATGGACTGGTTGGATCTCCTTGCAGTCCAAGGGACTCTCAGGAGTCTTCTCCAACACCACAGTTCAAAAGCATCACTTCTTTGGCACTCAGCCTTCTTCAAAGTCCAACTCTCGCCAAACCCTTACCAAGTGCTTAAACCGTTTCACACTTCCATCAGCAGCATGAGAGTTCCAGTTTCTCCACACTCTTGCCCACTCTTGCTATTGTCAGTTGCTGCTTTGTTTAGGCACCCTAATAGGTGTGTAGTGTGTAGTGATGTATCACTGTGGTTTGATGTGCATTTTCTATTTACCTAGTGACTAACAGTACCGAGCATCTTTTCAAGTATTTATTGACCATTTGTCTATCATTTGGAGAAATGTCTGTTCATATATTTTGCCCATTTATGAATTGGGTTATTTGTATCATTGAGTTGTAAGTGTTTTTAGCATATTCTGGATACAAGTCCTTTATCTGAATATGATTCACAAATATTTTCTTCTATTTTGTGGCTTTTTCTAATTCTCTTACTAGAGTCTGTTAAAGAAAAGAAGTTTTTTTTTAGCTTTTTATTTTCATTGCAGTATAGCTGATTTAAAATACTGTGTTAGTTACAGGTGTACAGCAAAGTGATTCACACACATATATAGATAAATTCATATAAATGTATCTTACAGGTTATTATAAGATATTGAATATAGTTCCTGTGTTATCCAGTGAAATCCTTTTTGCTTATTTATGTATATCAATTTATGTCTTTTAATCCCATACTCTAAATTTATCTCCCCACATCCTCACCTTTGGTAACCATAAGTTTTCTATGTTGAAGAGCAGAATTTATAAATTGTGATGAAGTTCAATTTAATCAATTAGTTCTTTCTTGAATTTTGCTTTTGATGTTACATAAAAGAGGCATTTGCCTAACCCAAGATCACAAAAGTGTTCTGCATTATCTTATGGGAGAGGTTTTACACTGAGGTCTATGATACATTAAAAGTTAATTTTTACATATGGCATTTTAATATATGGATTGACGTTCTTTTATTTTTTTTTCTATATGGATATTGAGTTGTTCCAACAGCAGGTGATAAAAAGACTGCCCATTCTCCACTGAATTGCCTTTGTACCTTTGTCAAAAATCAATTGTATTTTTATGTTTGTGGGTCTATTTCTGGACTTTATTCTGTTTCACTAACTGATTTATTTGTTGTTGTTGTTTTTTTTAATGCCAGCACCATGCTGTCCTAATTACTGTAGTTTTATAATGTCTTAAAATCATGAAATATTAGTCTACTATTCTTCTCTTTCAAGGTCGTTTGGCTACTGTAGAACCTTTGTGTTTCCATAAGAAATTTAAAATCAATCTATCAATTTCTAGGAAAAGCCTATAGCTTTTTTCATGACTCTTTTGCTTAAGCTTTATTGCACTTTTTTGACCTCTAGGATTATCATTTTCATTAAGTTTGGTAAATTTTTGGCTATTATTATTTCAAGCATTTTGTCCCTCTCTCCTTTGGGGATTCCAATTACACATGTACAGTAGAGGATTTGTATTTGTTTCACAGTCTACTAAAAATATTATTTTTTCTGTTCACTTAAAAATTATTTTTTCTCTCTGTTTTTGTTTGAATAGTTTCTGTTACTATGGTATCAAGTTTATTGAGTTTTTCCTCCAATTTCTGATCTGTGTCAGTTCCATCCAGTGTATATTTCATCTCACGCATTGTAGTTTTCACCTCTCAATGTTCCCTTTGATCTTTTTAATACCTTCCATGTCTCTACTTCACTTTGTGAACGTAAGGAACACAGTTATAATAACCATTAAAGTCCTTGTCTATGAATTCTATCATCTGTGTCAATTCTGTGTTCATTTTGATTGATTCATTTAATGTTCTCATTATGGCTTGCACTTTCTTGCTTCTTTGAAAGCCTGCTAATTTTTATTTGAATCCTAAGCATCATGAATTCTGCCTTGTTGGATGCTGATGTTGTGTATTTCTATAAAATTTCCTAAGCTATATTCTGGGGTGTAGTTAAGTTACTTGTTAATTTCCATAATGTCTGATGGAAAAATCCAAATGAAGTTTTTGGCAAAAATTATTCGATCCTTTCAGGTCTTGTTTTTAAGAATGGTCAAGGAATGGAGGGCTTCCTTTGTGGCTCAGATGGTAAAAGATCTCCCTGCAATGTAGGAGGCCCAGGTTTGATCTCTGGGTTGGGAAAATCCCTTAGAGGAGGGAATGGCAATCCACTCCAGTACTCTTGCCCAGATAATTCCATGGATAGAGGAGCCTGGCGGGATACAGTCCATGGGGGTCACAAAGAGTCAGACAAGACTCAGCGACTAACACTGGAGGAACTGAAGTGATGTTTAACCTAGACTGACTTACTTCCCACTATCTGGACAAGACCCCTCTATGTACTTTTCTCAGTTCCCTGTGAACCATGAGGTTTTCCAGTCGCCTAGTGGGAACAGGTATTATTCCCAGCCCTATGTGAGTTCTGGCACGGCCACACTAATCCTTTCGGGTGGTTCTTTCCCCAGAGTTGGCAGTTTCCTCCAGTGGATCACTCACCAGCTTTCCACTGAACACCTGGGAGGGACCTGCCGCAATTCTCTTCCTATCTCCTCTTGTTCTTCCCAGTTTCTCAGCTTCATCTCTTTAACCCAGCTCTAGCTGAGTTCTCTCAGCATCTTGGCCTGGGAATTCTCTCGGGACAGGAAGCTGGGAAGTCACTGGTCTCACCTTTTCGTGTCCTGCCTGTGAGGGATCACTAACCTTCACTGGCTAATGCTCAGAGTCTTGGTCTTGGCACTTTACTCCTGAGCCTCAGTTCCTTAGCCACAAAAGACGCATAATATTAATAACTATCTCCCCGACCAGAGATGCTGTCTGCTAAACCACTAAGTGCTAACTGGATGGTGGCTGCTCTCATTATATCACTATGACAACTGTGCAACACCAGTGACTGAAGAAATACATAATGGGCAGAAGTTACTAGGACTTCAGAATGCTTTCAATGAATTTCTCCATCATTATAATTTCTGTAGCACACCTATAATAAAATGGTGGCCTCTTATGTGCTAAGCCAATAATTCCATATACAAAAAGTGCTTGGAGCTACCTAGTACTGGTGCACAGAGACAGATTTGAGGACTCCTTGCAATTATCACCCCTAGGAATTTAATGGCTGTACCCTGACTTTGACCTTGTTGTAGTCAAAACCAGGAGGGATTTCTGACTCCACAGTGATGACAGCATTGCAGTGAAAGTCCAGGACTCACCTGGATTCAGCTTCCTCTCTTTCCCGGCTCCCCTGTTCAAGCACGGTGCCTAGCATCCCAGGCCCTTCCTGGATTCAGATCTGAGCCTTCCTCTCCTCACCCACTCCCAAGTCTCAAACACTGGTGGCTAAGGCTTGTGGTTCTTCCCTCCTCCAATGAGAACATAATTGTCTCATAGGATGAGCCAAGATTGTAATAAAACCCGTTCATTACATCTTTCTACATAGAACAGTTTAATGAACACAGGACCGCTGACCCTCTTTGGCCCCTGAGCCAAATACAAACTAAGTGCATTCCACAGTGCCATTTAATGACAGGAATGGGGTGGGGAGGGGGAGGAGACAGTCTGGGGCTGAGACAGAGAAAACGGGAGCAGGAGGGTAAGGGAGCGTGGAAAGGAGGGAAGCAGGCCAAGGAAAGAAAGGGGTGAGCCAGGAGGCAAAGCAATGAGATGGGACTCAAGTTTGGATTTGACTCTCTAAATGCCCTTTGCAAGGAGGGCGATGCTGGACCAGCTCTTTACTCCCATCGAGGAAAAAAATGCATCAAATCCTACATTCTACACACTGTTGGGTGCTGGATGCCCCTAATTTTCTAACTATTAATAGTAAGGAGCAGAGTGAAGAATTGAATTTGAGCAGTCTGGCTTCAGAGCCCATTCCCTCATTCCTGGTCAAATGCACAATTTGCAAGAGCAAATTATGAAAAAATAAGACTCAGCCAGATAATTCCATCTAGAAAACCACGGGAAATGAGTGATCCCAGGAATCTGAAAAGCCGTCTAAATGCCCCCCATTAGCTGTCCATGGTCCTGGAACTCACATGGACACTCTTATAGACACAAGGTGTAATTACTCAGTGGCCTCTTACATGCTAAGCCATCAATTTCATGTACACAAAGTGCTTAGCACTATTAGATGTACTCTGTCCACTCTCTCGACCTTCACCCACCTTTTCCTCCCTCCCACTCATCCCTACCCCTCAGCATACTCAGGCTACCCTTGATAAATACCCACCTGCTCTAACTTGACATTCGCTTTTTTTCTTATGAGCTGCTTCAGTTGAGCCTTGGACCAGCAGTGGTCCCTCACTGATCTTTCTCTTGATCAAATATATGTTTATCCTTGAGTTTTAGGGGGAAAAACACAGTCCCTGCTCTCAAAGAATTTATATACAATCTAAGGATATAATATATACAAGATATATATTGTGTGTACCAAATCGCTTTGGTTGTGTCTGACTCTGTGTGACCCCATGGACTGTAGCCTGCCAGGCTCCTCTATCCATGGGATTCTCCAGGCAAGAATACTGGAGCGGGTTGGGATCTCCCAATCCAGAGATTGAACCTATGTCTCTTAGGTCTCCTGCATTTGCAGGCAGGTTCTTTACCACTAGCGCCACCTGGGAAACCCTCAAAAGATACACATTAGGTAAGGCCTAACCATCCTAGGATGGCATATAAAACCCTACAGGGTCTCCTGTAATAGGACATATGATTACCCTCCACCTGTAGTCTCTGAACACAGGATACATCTACCTCTGGGATTTTTCACTGCTCTTTAACTGGCATAGACTCCTGCACACCCACAAGGTCAGGTCCACCCCGCCCCCTACCCCCACCCTGCCCTCCGCTTCCAGGAAGCCTATTTTCATTCCTCCTGCTATCAATGCCATTGCCAGACTGTGTAGTTTCTCTAGTGCATTTGAGGCTTTTGAGCATGAAATTAACAACACTGGGATATCATAAAGCAATGAGATATAACAGCTTTCCATATCAACTCTCTAGTTCTTCAGAGATAATCTGGGGTGGAGAAGAAGCTCCAGGTTTATAATAAGAAGGACTAGAATCTTCTCTGAGATTTCCAAATATATTGTGTGACCATTGGAAAAATGTATTCCCTTTCTGGGTTTTAGGCAAGTCCTGTGAAACTTGAGGGAGTTCAGGTTAAATGATTCAAGAGTTCACTCTTTCCACAAACATGCCTCAAATGTTTACCAGGAGCATGGAAATGGGTCAGACCCAATGCAGGGATGGAGTGTGGATGCAGATGGAAATATAATATGAGCGGTAGGAGAGGACAGGTGTGGAGAGGATTTAGGAAATGCCTAGACAACTCAAAGGAAAGAGACCTGCCAAAGGCAGGGGCACCAGGGAAACTTCCTGTGGGGCAAAGTATTTGGGTGGGTGCTGAAGGATTTCAGATGGTATAGGAGGCAGAGGGCATTTCAGTGAGAGGGGAAAGTCCTATTAATAGTTTCTAGTGTTCTAGGACCCATAATTCTGGGATCTGAGCTCTATAATTCTATGTTCAGTGTCCCTTATTCTCTGCTCTAGATTCCATGGTTCTGGATCCTGTGACTCTGGGTTCTGAATT
>SJYC01057505.1:0-23425 GCA_006408675.1 Madoqua kirkii
GTGAAGAAGGCTGAGCGTTGAAGAATTGATGCTTTTGAACTGTGGTGTTGGAGGAGACTCTTGAGAGTCCCTTGGACTGCAAGGAGATCCAACCAGTCCATTCTGAAGGAGATCAGCCCTGGGATTTCTTTGGAAGGAATGATGCTAAAGCTGAAACTCCAGTACTTTGGCCACCTCATGGGAAGAGTTGACTCACTGGAAAAGACTCTGATGCTGGGAGGGATTGAGGGCAGGAGGAGAAGGGGACAACAGAGGATGAGATGGCTGGATGGCATCATGGACTCGATGGAGGTGAGTCTGAGTGAACTCCGAGAGATGGTGATGGACAGGGAGCCCTGGCATGCTGCGATTCATGGGGTTGCAAAGAGTCAGACACGACTGAGCGACTGAACTGAACATATAAGAAAATTTACCGTCTTTTTCATATTTTAAGTGTACAGTTCAGGAGCATTAAGTATATTCACATTGTTATGCAACCAATCTCCAAAACTTTTTCATTTTGCAGTGTTGAAATGTCATTCTCATTAAACAGCTCCTATTTCCCCCTCCTTCCAGCTCCTGGCAACAACCCTTCTCCTTTCTGTCTCTGAATTGAACTCCTCTAGATAATTCACAGAATTTGTCTTTTTGTGACTGGATTT
The DNA here is from genome assembly GCA_006408675.1 of Madoqua kirkii. Taxonomy (NCBI): domain Eukaryota; kingdom Metazoa; phylum Chordata; class Mammalia; order Artiodactyla; family Bovidae; genus Madoqua; species Madoqua kirkii. Next base: position 642 of record SJYC01057505.1, read on the forward strand.
TTCATTTAGAATAATGTCTTCAAGGTTCCTCCATGTTGTAGCATTGTTCAGAATTCCAGTCCTTTTCGTGGCTGAATAATATTCTATTGTATCAATATACCACATTTTGTGTATCCATCCATCTGTCAGTGGAATCTTGAGTTGCTTCCACCTCTTAGCTCTCGTGAATATTGCTTTTATTTGGAGGTACAAAGATTTCTTGAGTTCTTGCCTTTAATTCTTTTGGAAACATATCTAGAAGTAGAATTGCTGGATCATATGGCAATTTCATAAGAATATGAAAAACTTAATGTTTTTAATTTTTTGAGGAACTGATGTTAGAATCCAAATCTGAATGCTAAGTGTGCTCCCTAAGTCCATTAGAAAAAAAGCAAACTTGCATTTAAGGAAGAGCCACAGTTAACATGGCTTTAGGATATAAACCACAGGAGTTAAGTCTCTACTCCGTGGAGAAGAAAGGAAAGAGGTGAATACTAGGCTAGTGGGTTGTGAGTAGGAAAAGGACATAGAAGGTGCTGAGACCTCTCTCCAGTCTCCCGAGCACAGCTGAAATTTCCTAGCCACCTGATCTTTGACTATGCTCTGCATTCTGGATCAGTTTCAAATAAATGATTTTTCTCCTCATTAGTAGGCATATTTTCTGTTTCTTTGCATGTCTGGTAACTTTTGATTGAGTGCCAGACATTGTCTGTTTTACCTGGTTGGAGGCCAGATATTTTTCTATTCCTATAAATATTCTTGAGATTTGTTCTGGGATATGGTTAAGTTACTTGAAATAGTTTGATCCTGCTGGATCTTGCTTTTAATATTTGTTAAGCGAGACCAAGGCAGTGCCCAATAGAGCGTTAATTATTCCTCACTCCTTTTATAACTCTATGTTAGCCTGTGAACTATATTTTCCTAAAGATTCTTCACCCTGGAGAAGGAAATGGCAACCCATTCCAGTCTTCTTGCTTGGGAAATTACATGAGCAGAGGAGCCTGGCAGGCTACAGTCCATTGAATAAAAAAATAAAAAATAAAAGATTTTTCAATACCAGGATAATACCTGCTTCCTCTTTGTATTGCAAGTATGATTATGGGTACCCAGTAAGTGTACAGTAGATGTTTCAGTATTGGTTAGGGGTAATATATCATCTGATATGGGGAACATCATGGAAGGACTTGATTTTGTTCATTCAGGAGGGTGGAGGAAGGGAGTCTGGAGGCCAGGAGGAAGGGGCAAGGGGGCTGGGGTGGGGCAGCAGGGGGCACAGCTCCATGCCTAGGGTGCCAAATGGGGAAAAGGGGAAAGGACTCAGAGCCCATGCTGAGACTGGAGAAGAACTGGGGCCCAATCACAGGGAAGGCTTGAGATGAGAGAGCTGTTACCCTACTTAGTCCTGTAGCAGGAAGGCTGTGGGGTAGCCTTGAGAGAGGACTTCCAGGTTGTGGGGGCTCAGAAACATTGATCACTCATAGGAATGAAGAGGCCAGTAAGTTGATATCTTCAGACTGGGACAACTCAAATCTTCTTGAGTTGTTCACCTCTAACTCAAGAGGTGCCTGAGGCAGGAGAAGGACAGGATGACCTCTGACTGCCCCTCTTGCTGGGTTCTGGCCATCTGACTCACTGTGGTCCAGAGAGGAGCCAAAGACCCCTTTGGGTCATGAGAAGTCTTGCGGCTGTGACCTTGAGCATCAACATAAGGGAGAATGTGGAGGAGGAAGGGAGGTGAAAGGGAGATGGCAGGGGCAAGAGGATTGACAGAGGAGGATAAAGGACTAAAGACAAGGAGAGAGGTGGGAAAGGAGACCGCAGGGGGCGGGTGGGGGTATTGGTCAGACACCAGTGACCACAGGGAGGACAGACAGAGGGCCTCGGACAGAGGACAGCCCGTCACGCTGGCTGGACCATGGTGCCCAGGAGGACCTGTCCGGAGAGGATCCTGGCCTAGGAGGCGGTCTGCAGCGGTGAATCACAGGGCTCTGTTCCCGCCCAGACCTCCTGCTCTACTTGGCAGAAGAACTTCAAACACCAACCAACCAGATACGTGAACAGAGCCAGGAGGACACCAGCACTGAGGCCTCCAGCCGACCTCAGAGTGAGATCAAGCAGATGGCATGTAATATGGACACTCGGAAAAGTTCTGCATTTAGGTTCAAAATTAGCTAGAAAGTGAAGGGGTTGGGTGAGCTGCCTTGTCAGCAGCTCCTGGAACCGCTGAGCTGGAGGCTCCATGTGAATTGATGAGGGTGTGGTTGGTGGAAAAGTCAGTGTGATGGTGGGTGATGTAGATGCAAGAAGAGGGTCCAGGGAGGAGGTGAGAGACCACCATCCTCTGGGCTGGCCTAGGATCACCTGGGCCTGCTCTGCAAGGAGGAGACAAGCACGGGTGCAGGGGAATGTTCTGGAAGGTTTGCAGGGTCAGAGATCCCAGAGGCAGAAAACAGAGCGGCATCGGCAGGCCATGGAGTTAGAGGGGGCCCTGGGCTGCAACCCCATCTCTGCATGTCCTGTGACTTCTGACAAGTCCTTAACCACCCTGAGCCTCAGTTTCCTCATCAGTGAAATGGGGCGATCAAGAGGACATGAGGCTCTGGGAGGTCCAGTGACTTGTCTGGGGCAGCTGAGAGCTGGTTCTGAACCCGAGACTCAGCACAGAGCGAGCGCTCATGACCTCCACACAGGAGGCCGTCGGAGAGAGGAGAGACAGCAGAGGAGGGAAGCTCAGAGGCAGGGTGGCCGTGGAGGAGGCGCTGACCCCAGGCAGGGCAGAGGTGGGGGCGGGGGCAGGGGCTTCCCAGGAGGGGCGGGGCCCCCAGGCAGGGGCACTACTTACGGGTAGTAGGAGTAGGCATAGTGGTTTCTCCTGGCAGCGTGCAAAGAGAACACACAGGTGGGCCACGGTTCGTGCACGAGGCGGGGCCCAGGGCAGCACCACCAGCGGGAGGGGCCTGGTGCTTTCTCTGCTGGGGCCCGGGCTGGCCTGGGACCAACGGGTCTGAAGGGCCTTCTCTGACCCGAGGGCTGGCCCGGCTCCTTCCAGAACCTTCCCCAAGCCCACTGCTGGAGTGAGAAGGATGTGGGGAAAGTGCCTGGAAGAGCTTTTACACACACATGTGTTCACAAAGAGAAATACACATGCAGACACACTCATGGATACACACACTCACATAGAAACACAAGGACACACTCATGCACTTACACAGACCTACATGCATGCACTCAGACACATGTACTCAAACACACACAGTGGCACACACAGATACATACACAGACATATTCACAAACACACTCATACACAGATGCCTGCCCTCACACACTCGAGGTAACTGTGCACTCACCCCTGCAGACTACCCGACAGTCCCCATGCCACCCCCTGCCCCCCGCAGGCTCCCCTGCCCTGAGGGGACAGCCCTCTGCAAGCTGGGAAGAAATGAGCCCGGAAGGGGAGGGGGGCTGGACGCCAGGACCAACTGGGGCCACCCTCAGCCACCCAGACTGCCCCTGGGTATGGGGTCCATTAAAGGAGCCGCGTGACCCCCTCATGAGCACCCAGAGCACAGCTGGGGCAGGGGCTTCCCAGGAGGGGCGGGGCCCCCAGGCAGGGGCACTACTTACGGGTAGTAGGAGTAGGCATAGTGGTTTCTCCTGGCAGCGTGCAAAGAGAACACACAGGTGGGCCACGGTTCGTGCACGAGGCGGGGCCCAGGGCAGCACCACCAGCGGGAGGGGCCTGGTGCTTTCTCTGCTGGGGCCCGGGCTGGCCTGGGACCAACGGGTCTGAAGGGCCTTCTCTGACCCGAGGGCTGGCCCGGCTCCTTCCAGAACCTTCCCCAAGCCCACTGCTGGAGTGAGAAGGATGTGGGGAAAGTGCCTGGAAGAGCTTTTACACACACATGTGTTCACAAAGAGAAATACACATGCAGACACACTCATGGATACACACACTCACATAGAAACACAAGGACACACTCATGCACTTACACAGACCTACATGCATGCACTCAGACACATGTACTCAAACACACACAGTGGCACACACAGATACATACACAGACATATTCACAAACACACTCATACACAGATGCCTGCCCTCACACACTCGAGGTAACTGTGCACTCACCCCTGCAGACTACCCGACAGTCCCCATGCCACCCCCTGCCCCCCGCAGGCTCCCCTGCCCTGAGGGGACAGCCCTCTGCAAGCTGGGAAGAAATGAGCCCGGAAGGGGAGGGGGGCTGGACGCCAGGACCAACTGGGGCCACCCTCAGCCACCCAGACTGCCCCTGGGTATGGGGTCCATTAAAGGAGCCGCGTGACCCCCTCATGAGCACCCAGAGCACAGCTGGGCCGAGAGCCCTGACGGGCTGGCACTGGCAGTGGGGTCGTGGGGCAGGTCTCATCCCACCTCCCCGGCGGAGAACCGGGTTCCGGAGAATCATGTCAGCCCGCGGCTCTCGGGGGGTCAGCGAGAGTCCAGACCAGGCCAGGCACCCCCCAGAGTCAGCCCCTCCTGAGGCCCCTTCCAGGCCCGCTCCAGGGTCCTCCACTCACCCGCCTCCACATCGCCCCACCAGCAGGGAGGGGAAGGCAAAGAGAGGGGAGGGGAAGACAGAGGCCCAGCCAGGGCGGGAGAAACACTTGTGGTCACACAGCACGTCTCCTGTCCCAGGGACAGAGTGGGGGTCCAGGGCCCTGAGCTGGTCACAGGGTGGGGTGGGTGACGAGGGCAGCCTATCACGTGCGCTGGCTGTGAGTTTGGAGATGAGGCCGACCTGGTCAATCCTGGTCCCACCTCTTGTTATAGAGAAGTTATTTTTGTAATCATAAACCCAGATCCTATCCCTCTTTCCTTGCTTAAAACCCCTCCCTGTATTCCCAGGAAGCCTAGAAGAAAGCCCACACTCTGCATTATGGCCACACGGCCCTCCCTCATCTGGTTCCTTCATCCCAAAGCATCACAGAGCCCTACTTCCGAGGGTGAGGGTGTGGGGAGGCCTGTAAGGGAGGCGTGCAGGGGGCTCTGGGAGCAGGTGCAAGGGGACGGGCAGGTTTTCCTGCTCCCTCTCCCCTCCCCCGCCGGAAATATCAGCAGGGGTGATGGCCGAGGCTTCAGACGCCACCCCTGGGCCTTGGCTTTTGGCCCTGGTGGGGCGCTCACGACTGTAGCTCTTTCACTGAACACACACTCTGTGTGTTCAGGTGCTCAGTTGTGTCTTGACTCTTTGTGACCCCGTGGACTGTAGCCCACTGGGCTCCTCTGTCCATGGGATTCTCCAGGCAAGAATACTGGAGTGGTTGCCACTTCCTTCTCTAGGGGATCTTCTTGACCCAGAAACAGAAACTGTGTCTCTTTCAGAGGCCCAGGCAAAGTGACTCAGAAGCTACAACACTGGCTTTTGAAGTAAAGAACAGAGAAGCTAGAAATGGGATGGGACTGATGACTCTGCCTTTTCCCCCGGTCACCTTTCCTCAGATGCTCCGAGATCTCCTGTGGCCTTGAGCTTGTCATCCAGGTGCTGATGGCAGGCTCGCGTCTTCCGGTCCCAACCTGTGTGTTTCCATCTATTTTTATCACTGTACTGAATAGCCTTTTGCTGTGAGCTCCTCTAAATCTGCATAGAACAAAGCTGAGAGTTAATGAATGCTGACAAATTTAAATGCACTCAGCCACTTCCTGCGAGCTCTGAGAAGTAGAAATACCTGTGTCCTGCTCTCTAACTGTCTCTTTCAAGCTTTTAAGTTGCAGGGAACTGCCGAGTCACTGACCCACTCATTGTCTATCACTGGCCTGTTGTAAACACAGGCTTCTCTCAGCCTCCATTTCCCCAGCCTGAGGTCAGGCCTCTCCTGGCCCCAGGTCCCAGCAGGAGATAATAATCCATGTTAGCAGGAACAAAGCACATCTTGATCTAGCATGATCCCCATTATGCAGATAGGAAAGGAGAGCTCAGAGAGGTGAAGGGATGCACCCGGCTCAAGGTCACACAGCAAGGTCATCTGGAGACGAATTCCCAGACATTTCACCAGCTGCTTGCATGCTGCCTCTCTCAGTAAGGTCCTCTCTGGTCCTTACCATACTCCTGATTCCTGCTCACAGACTCCTGAGTTGTCAAAGAAAGAAGTTTGGGTTTCCTGCCTCCTCCCATTCCTGGGTCACATCCTGTCTCACAGGGACCCTGGCAAACACTCAGCATGGTTGCACACTCACCCATTCCCCCATCCCCATGTACACAGCGTTCCCATCTGCACATGCACTTCTTCATCCCCCTGACTCTATTCTCATTTATACCCGTGACCCTTCAACACTTCCTTCCTGGCAGAGAATGCCCCCATGACGCCATCGGTTCCATCAGTTCCTGTGGGAGGTAAAGGAAGGGATAAGGAGCCATATTCTTCCCATTCCAGACAGAGTGTCCTCTCTAACTGGCTGCTCTAGCTTCTGGAAAGCCCACCCCATGTCTCCCCGGGCTGGACCCTCCAGGAGAAAAACTGGGTGTAAATAGGCCTTCCATTCCTATCTGGTGTCTGAGTTGGGGTGCTCTGGGTGGGCCTGGCCAGTCCCCTCTCCCAGCTGGATATGACCGTCATCCTCAGATACCCGTGGCCTTGGAGGAGGAAGAGGAGACCATGGGCTTCCTGCCCATCTGGGATCACAGATGTCTTTCAGCCATTCTGAGTCTTGAGTGGGAGACTGAGGGAGAACAAGAGTGAGCTGGCCTGAGTAGAGGGTTCTGGATCAGAGAAGGGGCCTCTTCCCTAGTGCCTCTGAAGGTCTCTGTGGGTCTGTGCCAGCCTCCAGGGCACTGCCAATTCCATACCCTGGCCCTCACTGATCCTAGAACTCTTGGTGGGGGGCGATGTGAGAAGGAGGAAGATGCCATCACGAGGCACCCTGGGAGGCTTGGTCCTTTCCCCAGAAGGCCCCAACTGCATCTCAGTGCAGAAGGAACAGGGTTTGAGGCAAGAAAATGGAGCTGTGTGACTTCAGGCAAGTACCTTGACCTCTCTGTGCTTTGGTTTCTTTTTCTGTAAAGTGAGATGATAACGCTGCCTGCCTGGTAGGGTTGCCAGCATCCCACCTGTACTGTGGGTAACAGCCGGGCACCCAGGAGGAGCTCCATCCATGTGGGCTGCTGGTATGGGGGCCGGGTTTGCTACCTGCAGTTGTGTGACCTTGAGGAAGTCATCTCCCCTCTCTGTACTTCCCGCTGCAGATTGAAACAGGGCCCATTGTAATAACAGCATGGAGACACAGGTGGTGCAGATCCAATGGGATTGTCGTGATTGAGAAAAAGCCTAGGATGTCTGCGTTGTTGTTGTTAAGTTGCTAAGTTTGTCCAGCTCTTCTGTGACTCCATGGACTGTAGCCTGCCAGGCTCCTCTCTCCATGGAATTTCCCAGGGAAGAATACTGGAGTGGGTTGCCATTTTCTTCTCTAGGGGACATTCCCCATCCAGCGATCGAACCTGTGTCTGCTGCATTGCAGACAGATTCTTTACCGCTGAGCCACCAGGGAAGCCCAGGATGTCTGAGTACTGATCGGAATACCAGAGCTCAGCAGAAAGTGCATGCAAATGGTTATCATCGCCCAGGCTCTGCTGCCTCCCTTCCCCAACCTGTCCGGGCTCTTCTTGGTGGTCCCCCAGCCTCTCTAGCTGCCTGATAATGAGCCAGAGGCTTCAGTAGTGAGGCTGTTTCAACCTTTTAATGTACTGGAACAGCCTGGAACAGCCTTGGAGGGAGAGGAGATGGGATGTGGGCAAGATGGGTCACCACAGCCTGGCAGCTCCAGAGTCTGGGGAATCGCTGTCCCCCATCCTGAGCAATCAGCAGAGGGGAGTGAGGGACACCCCTATTCTTCTTGTGAAAGTCCCCTGCCCCAGAAATGTAGGGAAGTGAGGGCCTGCCTGTGAGCCCAGCCCCCCACCCAGCAGCTGCTCACCAGCCTCCCCTGACTCTAGGCTCAACCCCCTTCCCATCTAATCCCTGTCTGCCCCAGGGTCTGAAAAGGCCTCAGGTCTCACTGTGCTCCTTCCTGGACTCCTTGGGGCCTGTGATGGCTCTCCCTGCTCCTCTCTGGACCCCGGGCCAGGCCTGCCCTCCTCACCACCAGGCCTTTCCACATGCTGCTCCCTCCTCTGTCTCCAGGGCCCCACCTTGGGCTCCCGTGGCCCTCGAGCTTCTGCAGTCGGCTCTCTTCTGCAGATCATACCCCCATCCTTACCAGGGGAGTGGAAGCCCCTCCCAGCTCTGGCTGGGTCAGCTCTCCCTGTCTCCCCACTGTACAGGGCGGGTGACTGGTCTCAGTTCAGTTCAGTTCAGTCGCTCAGTTGTGTCCACTCATTGCGGCTCCGAGAATTCCCCTCTCCCAGCTGGATATGACCGTCATCCTCAGATACCCGTGGCCTTGGAGGAGGAAGAGGAGACCATGGGCTTCCTGCCCATCTGGGATCACAGATGTCTTTCAGCCATTCTGAGTCTTGAGTGGGAGACTGAGGGAGAACAAGAGTGAGCTGGCCTGAGTAGAGGGTTCTGGATCAGAGAAGGGGCCTCTTCCCTAGTGCCTCTGAAGGTCTCTGTGGGTCTGTGCCAGCCTCCAGGGCACTGCCAATTCCATACCCTGGCCCTCACTGATCCTAGAACTCTTGGTGGGGGGCGATGTGAGAAGGAGGAAGATGCCATCACGAGGCACCCTGGGAGGCTTGGTCCTTTCCCCAGAAGGCCCCAACTGCATCTCAGTGCAGAAGGAACAGGGTTTGAGGCAAGAAAATGGAGCTGTGTGACTTCAGGCAAGTACCTTGACCTCTCTGTGCTTTGGTTTCTTTTTCTGTAAAGTGAGATGATAACGCTGCCTGCCTGGTAGGGTTGCCAGCATCCCACCTGTACTGTGGGTAACAGCCGGGCACCCAGGAGGAGCTCCATCCATGTGGGCTGCTGGTATGGGGGCCGGGTTTGCTACCTGCAGTTGTGTGACCTTGAGGAAGTCATCTCCCCTCTCTGTACTTCCCGCTGCAGATTGAAACAGGGCCCATTGTAATAACAGCATGGAGACACAGGTGGTGCAGATCCAATGGGATTGTCAGTGATTGAGAAAAAGCCTAGGATGTCTGCGTTGTTGTTGTTAAGTTGCTAAGTTTGTCCAGCTCTTCTGTGACTCCATGGACTGTAGCCTGCCAGGCTCCTCTCTCCATGGAATTTCCCAGGGAAGAATACTGGAGTGGGTTGCCATTTTCTTCTCTAGGGGACATTCCCCATCCAGCGATCGAACCTGTGTCTGCTGCATTGCAGACAGATTCTTTACCGCTGAGCCACCAGGGAAGCCCAGGATGTCTGAGTACTGATCGGAATACCAGAGCTCAGCAGAAAGTGCATGCAAATGGTTATCATCGCCCAGGCTCTGCTGCCTCCCTTCCCCAACCTGTCCGGGCTCTTCTTGGTGGTCCCCCAGCCTCTCTAGCTGCCTGATAATGAGCCAGAGGCTTCAGTAGTGAGGCTGTTTCAACCTTTTAATGTACTGGAACAGCCTGGAACAGCCTTGGAGGGAGAGGAGATGGGATGTGGGCAAGATGGGTCACCACAGCCTGGCAGCTCCAGAGTCTGGGGAATCGCTGTCCCCCATCCTGAGCAATCAGCAGAGGGGAGTGAGGGACACCCCTATTCTTCTTGTGAAAGTCCCCTGCCCCAGAAATGTAGGGAAGTGAGGGCCTGCCTGTGAGCCCAGCCCCCCACCCAGCAGCTGCTCACCAGCCTCCCCTGACTCTAGGCTCAACCCCCTTCCCATCTAATCCCTGTCTGCCCCAGGGTCTGAAAAGGCCTCAGGTCTCACTGTGCTCCTTCCTGGACTCCTTGGGGCCTGTGATGGCTCTCCCTGCTCCTCTCTGGACCCCGGGCCAGGCCTGCCCTCCTCACCACCAGGCCTTTCCACATGCTGCTCCCTCCTCTGTCTCCAGGGCCCCACCTTGGGCTCCCGTGGCCCTCGAGCTTCTGCAGTCGGCTCTCTTCTGCAGATCATACCCCCATCCTTACCAGGGGAGTGGAAGCCCCTCCCAGCTCTGGCTGGGTCAGCTCTCCCTGTCTCCCCACTGTACAGGGCGGGTGACTGGTCCTCAGTTCAGTTCAGTTCAGTCGCTCAGTTGTGTCCACTCATTGCGGCTCCGAGAATCACAGCACGCCAGGCCTCCCTGTCCATCACCAGCTCCTGGACTTCACTTAAACTCACATCCATTGACTTGGTGATGCCATCCAGCCATCTCATCCTCTGTTGTCCCCTTCTCCTCCTGCCCGCAGTCCCTCCCAGCATCAGGGTCTTTTCCAAGGAGTCAGCTCAGTGGCCAAAGTACTGGAATTTCAGCTTCAACATCAGTCCTTCCAATGAACACCTAGGACTGATCTCCTTTAGGATGGACTGGTAGAATCTCCTTATAGTCCAAGGGACTCTCAAGAGTCTTCTCCAACACCACAGTTCAAAAGCATCAATTCTTCAGTGCTCAGCTTTCTTCACAGTCCAACTCTCACATCCATACATGACCACTGGTAAAACCATAGCCTTGACTAGATGGACCTTTGTTGGCAAAGCAGTATCTCTGCTTTTCAACATGCTATCTAGGTTGGTCATAACTTTTCTTCCAAGGAGCAAGCGTCTTTTGATTTCATGGCTACAGTCACCATCTGCAGTGATTGTGGAGCCCAGAAAAATAAAATCTGACACTGTTTCCACTGTTTCCCCATCTATTTCCTATGAAGTGATGTGACCAGATGCCATGATCTTCGTTTTCTGAATGCTGAACTTTAGGCTGACTTTTTCACTCTCCTCTTTCACTTTAATCAAGAGGCTTTTTAGTTCCTCTTCACTTTCTGCCATAAGGGTGGTGTCATCTGCATATCTGAGGTGACTGATATTTCTCCTGGCAATCTTGATTCCAGCTTGTGCTTCTTCCAGCCCAGGGTTTCTCATGATGTACTTTGCATATAAGTTAAATAAGCAGGGTGACAATTTACAGCCTTGATGTACTTTTTTTTCCTATTTGGAACCAGTCTATTGTTCCATGTCTAGTTCTAACTGTTGCTTCCTGACCTGCATATAGGTTTCTCAAGAGACAGGTCAGGTGGTCTGGTATTCCCAACTCTTTCAGAATTTTCCACAGTTTATTGTGATCCACACAGTCAAAGACTTTGGCATAGTCAGTAAAGCAGAAATAGATGTTTTTCTGGGCCCTCAGCCAGCATTTATTGAGCACTGTGTGCTGGGGACTGTGCTCAGCCTTTACAGGCATTTGTCAAGTAACCTTCTAGGCCATCTTCAAGGATGTTCTGGAGATAGAGCATCAGGACTGGGAGCACAGATCTGAAGGCCAGGCTTGCTGGATTTGAACCTGCCTCCGTCACTCTGCAAAGGTCCATCTAGTTAAAGCTATGGTATCTCCAGTAGTCATGCATGGTTGTGAGAGCTTGACCATAAAGAAAGCTGAGCACCAAAGAACTGATGCTTTTGAACTGTGGTGTTGGAGAAGGCTCTTGAGAGTCCCCTGGACTGCAAGGAAATTCAACCAGTCCATCCTAAAGATCAGTCCCGAAAATTCATTGGAAGGACTGATGCTGAAGCTAAAGCTCCAATACTTTGGCCACCTGATGCCAAGAACTGACTCATTGGAAAAGACCCTGATGCTGGGAAAGATTGCAGGCAGGAGGAGAAGGGGATGACAGAGGATGAGATCGTTAGATGGCATTGCAGACTCAATGGACATTTGTTTGTGTAAACTCTGGGAGTTGGTAAAAGACAGGGAGGCCAGGCATGCTGCAGTCCATGAGGTGGCAAAGAGCCGGACGTGACTGAGTGAACCGAACTGAACTGAACCGAGCTGCACTTCCTGGCTGAGTAACACTTTGTGGCATTCCATGAGCTTGCTGTGCCTCAGTTTCCTCATGCAGGATGGAGTGAGTAAGCCCGGGACCTGCCTCATGGACTTCCTCAGGACTGAAAGAGGAGATCATGTATATGTATGACTTGAAATAGTGCCTGGCACAGAGTGGGTGCTGGCTATGAGTATTATCACATTTTACAGATGAGGAAACCAAGAGAGAAGGAAAGTCTCTTGCCTAAGATCTCAACAATGAAGTGGCAGAGTGAGAATGTGAATCCCAAATCTACCTGACCCTAGAGTATTCTTAGTGACTAAGCCTCAGGAACTTCGCCCTCACGAGACTCAACTTCCCCATCTGTAAGCTGCAGGGGCTGGAGTGTGTGATGCCTGGGGTCCCAGTGCTCATACTCATTGCCTCTATGATTCTCAGTGGAGATTCCAGACTCAGAGCAGGCTTCAAACCCATGGGATGTCACTGTTACATTCAAACTAGGATCCTGGCTGCAGCGCCGGATGATGTGCCAGATTTCTGGCAGGTTGACCTGAAGTGAGGTGGGCTGGATTGAGCAGGTGAGACCCTGGGGGAGAGGCTCCTGGGGAGGGGTCCCCAGTGTTGGAATGCAAGGGGACGGAACAACTGGGCTCCAAGTGGCACTTGCCACCACAAGTCACAGACCAAAGGTGCAGAAACACCATTGGCTTCTGTGGGAGCCACCGACAGCATCCGCTTCAGAGCTGGAGTCACCTGCATAGCCTCTGCCGGCTGCAGAGGCCCCTGGGGCGGGGCAAAACCCTTGAGCTGAGAGGGGTAGAAACCAGCTTCTCATGAGAGGCGCCTATCATATGTCTGATGCTGTCCGTACTCTGTCCCATTTTCATCCCTCACATACCTCACATGCGAATGAAAGTTGTCCATTCACAGATCCAGTCACCCTGGAACTCCCTCTCTTACCTTCGCTCACCCCCACCTCTTGCATCCCATCTCTCATCCAGGGTTTCAACAGCCTCTGCTCTGGGTGCCTGTTACGTTCCTGTCGATCACAGTATACAGAGGAGCTCGCCCCTAAGACCAAAGTCAAGTCGTGACCCCTTATCCCTCCTCTGATCCTTTAATGACCTCTCCTCCTCCTCCTCTACTGGCCTCCAAAGACCCACATGATCTGTTTCCTTAGGTCAGTCTGCAGCCATTTGCCTCTGGGAGTATGTCAAACTCATTCCCACCACAAGGCTTTGTCAGTGGAGAAGCTCAGGGTTTCACTTGCACGGCTGTGTTGTGTATTTCTGATCTTTGCATGAATGTCACCACCTCTTAGAGGCCTTTTCTGAACTTCTGTCTAAGGGAGTCCCTGTCACCTGAATCTCTGTGCTTCAGTGCATCTCTCCATTTCCCTTTCAGGCTCTGTTCTCTGCACAAAGGACACCTCCGTGAGCAGGACCTGTCCCTGTCCTTGGACCTGTGTGGGCTCTATTGATAAAGTCGAAAAATGGGAATGGATATTATTTGAAGACATCCCCCCTCCACCATACATGTAATATGCACACATGCAATTGATGGTGCCACACAGGAAGCCCATGGGTTTCCATGGAAACATGTAAGGGGGCTAACCTATTGTAGGGCTTTGGGAGATCTTCTGTGATCCTGTCTAAGAGTGACAGTACATATCTCAAGGATGGAACTTCCGTTTCTTCCAAGGTGAAGTAGCCCCAGGCTTCCCAGTTCTTCCCACTTAAAACTAATAACCCTGGACAAACACAACAAGCATGGGAAGACTTTAAAAGATGGAAAGAAGAAGATAGCCTGTCTTGGGAATTTCAGAGCTTGACTGATGAGAGGGTTTCTCTATTGCCTCTCATATATCCCAACAGAATGCTGCCAAAGCCTCCAACCCAGAGCCACAAACAGACACAGACTAGAAAAGCTCCAAGAGAAAGCTGACACTCTAGCCAAAGGACTGAGAAGGGAGTGGCTTCATAATAGGAAACTTTTTGTCAAAATCTGCCTTACTCTAGTCAAAAGTAACAGAAAAACTACCCTCCTGCCAACTCCCACTCTGCATTTTCGGCAAGATTGAGCAGGAAACATGTCCTCACTGCCCCTCAACCCCCTCCCCAACCTGACCCACTTTGCAAACAAGCAGAGATGCTCTGAGTCCCCTGCCAGAGAAGTGTCAGATGGGTCTAGCCATGAGCTAAGCCTCCACTTCCGCCTGGCAGCATGGGACTTATGGTGATAGAACATATTCAAACTCAAAGGCTATTCAAACTCAGTGCCCCCATCCACCATCTCTCTGGCATCAGTAGGACCCAAAGCGAAGAGTCTGTACTCCACTTGGCATCAATGAGGCAGAATGAGGTGGTGGTGGCAGGGCTACTGGGCACTCTGCTTCCCTCCTTCCCCTCCCTAGGTGTCAGCAAGCCCCAGTGGGAAGCTCAGCTCCTGCCTCCACCCTGCAACAACAAAGTGCTGCGAGTCAGGCCTCGGCTTCCCCTGTCCCTGGTGTCAGTAGGGCACAGTGGGAAGCTGAGCTTAGCCTCCCAATTCAGCAGCAACAAGATAGTAGAGTTGGTGTCCTATTTTTGCAGGCATGCTAGGGAGAGCTGAACACACACCCCTATTTGGCCTCTTGCTATAACTGCTGCCAAAAAAAAAAAAAAAGATTAAATAGAATCCAGAGTCTTATAATATCCAGAATGTCCAGGATACAAAAGAATTTACTGGTCACAACTTGAATGAAAAAGATAATCAACAAATGCCAACATTGGGATGAATCAAATGTTGGAATAAGCTGACAAGGACTTTAAAGCAGCCATCCCCCAAATGATTGAGTAAGCAATTATGAATTCTCTGGAAACATGAAAAACATCCCAACAAAGAAATACATTATAAAAAAGAATCACATGGAAATTATGGTACTAAAATATACAATGACCAAAATAAAAACTCAATGAATGGCTTGACATTAACAATAAAGAAGATCAGTTCAGTTCAGTTCAGTTGCTCAACTGTGTCCGACTCTTTGCGACCCCATGGATTGCAGCATGTTTGGCTTCCCTGTCCATCACCAACTCTGGAGCTTGCTCAGACTCATGTCCTTCGAGTCAGTGATACCATCCAACCATCTCATCCTCTGTCATCCCCTTCTCCTCCTGCCTTCAATCTTTCCCAGCATCAGGGTCTTTTCAAATGAGTCAGCTCTTTCCATCAGATGTCCAAAGTATTGGAGCTTTAACTTCAGCATTGGTCCTTCCAATGAATACTTTGGATTGATTTCCTTTAGGATGGACTGATTTGATCTCCTTGCAGTCCAAGGGACTCTCAAGAGTCTTCTCCAATACCACAGTACAAAAGCATTAATTCTTTGATGCTCAGCTTTCTTTATGGTCCAGCTCTCACATCCATATATGACTACTGGAGAAACCATAGTTTTGGCTAGATGGAGCTTTGTTGGCAAAGTAGTATCTCTGCTTTTTAATAAGCTGACTAGGTTGGTCATAGCTTTTCTTCCAAGGAGCAAATGTCTTTTAATTTCATAGCTGCAGTCATCATCTGCAGTGATTTTGGAGCTCAAGAAAGAAAAGCCTGTCACTGTTTTCCGTTGTCTCCCCATCTATTTGCCATGAAGTGATTGGACCAGATGCCATGATCTTCATTTTTTGAATGTTGAGTTTCAAGCCAGCTTTTTCACTCTCCTCTTTCACTTATATCAAGAGACTCTTCAGTTTCTCTTTGCTTTCTACCATAAGGGTGGTGTCATCTGCTTACCTGAGGTTATTGATATTTCTCCCAGCAATCTTGATTCCAGCTTGTAGTTCATCCAACCTGCATTTTGCATGGTGTAAGTTACATAAGCAGGGTAACGTATACAGCCTGGCAATATACAGTAAAGGTGTATACAGTAAAGGTGTAACAAAGTATAATATACAGTAAAGGTGTAACAAAGTAAAGGTGACAATATACAGTAAAGATGGTAGAGGATAGAATCAGTGAACTTGAGGCCAGATCAGCATGTTTACCCAATCTGAACAATAGGGAGAAAACAGACTGAAAAATAAAATACCCAAACCAAACAAAGTTTCAAAGACCAGAAGAACAATAGCAAAAGAACTAGCAGTGATATCATTAGTTTCAGAAGGAGAAAGAGTGGCACTAAAAATATATTTGATAATGGCTAAAACTGCCCCAATTTAATGAAACACATATACCTACAGATTCAAGAAGCTGGGAAAATCCCAAAGAGGATAAGCTCAGAGAAATTGATGTCAAGTCACATCATAATTAAATGTTCAAAAACTAAAGACAGTGAAAAAATCTTAAAAGCATCCAGAAAGAAACAGTTACTTATAAGTTATATTAGGCTGAATGACAGTGGATATTTCTTTTAAAACTGTGGAGACTCAAGTGGTGCAAAAGTTTTTCAGGAACAGAAAGAAAAGAACTGTCATCCATGAATTTTATGTCTGGTGAAAATATCCTTCAAGAATTAGGGGAAAGTAAAGACATTTCAGATGAAGAAGAGCTAAGAGAATTTATCACTAGCAATTGTGTCCTTGCTGTCTGTCATTCAGTCACTAAGCTGTGTCTGAATCTGTGACCCCATAGAGTGCAGCACACCAGGTTTCTCTGTCCTCTATTATCTCCTGCAGTTTACTCAAACTCATGTCTCTTGAGTCAGTGATGCCATCCAACCATCTCATCCTCTGTCGCCTCCTTCTTCTCCTGCCCTCAGTCTTTCCCAGCATCAGGGTCTTTTCCAGTGGGTCAGCTGTTCACATCAGGTGGCCAAAGTATTTGAACTTCAGCTTCAGTATCAGTCCCTCCAATGAGTATTCAGGATTGATTTCCTTTAGGATGGACTGGTTTGATCTCCTTGCAGTCCAAGGGACTCTTAAGTCTTCACCAGCACCACAATTTGAAAGCATCAATTTTTCAACATTCAGCCTTCTTTATGATCCAACTCTCACATCCATACATGACTACTGGAAAAACCATAGCTTTGACTAGACAAACCTTTGTCAGCAAAGTGATGTCTCTGCTTTTTAAAACGCTATCTAGTTTTGCCATAGCTCTCCTTCCAAGGAGCAAGTATCTTTTAATTTCATGGCTGTAGTCACCATCTGCAGTGATTTTGAAATACAAGAAAATAAAATCTGTCACTGTTTCCACTTTTCCCCCATTTATTTGCCATGAAGTGATTGAGACTGGAAGTCAGGGAAGCCCAATGTATCCTCAGAAAATTGCTAAAAGGAATTGTTTAAACAGAAAGAAAATGGTAGCAGAAGGAGGCTTGGAACTTCAAAAAGAATGAAGATTATGAGGATGGATGGGTAAATAGAATATTCAATCCTTTCTTTCACGAGTTTCTTACATCATATTTTGTGGCAGAGGCAAAAGTTAAGTACTGCCTACTGTGGTATTCAGTATCTGTAAGGGAAGTATTTAATGCTATGATATTTATAATGTGTGAAGGGTAAACAGACCTCAATGGAAGTAAGGTGTCTACACTTAACTGTCAGTGGTAAAACATCAATACCAATAGAGTACAATGTTATATACATATCTCATATACTTAGAACAAACACTAAGAAAACTATACAAAGTAGTAGACTCAAAAATACTAAATAAATCAATATAGAATCCTATAAAAGTTTCAGGTAACCCATAGGAAGATAGATACAGAGAATAGGAAACAAAGAAAACAGAAAATAAAAGATAACATGGTAGCCTTAAGCCCTAACATATCTATAAATCTAAATGGACTAAATACACTAATTAAAAGACAGAGATTGGCAGAGTAGACCAAAACCAAAATCAAACAATGGCTCCGAGGAATGCCTGATCCAGCAATATGCTATGTAACACAACAACGTAGATAGGGTGAAATTACAAGCCAGATAATTTGGAAAAAGAAGTGGAAAAAGACTGTGAAAGTGTTGACTAAAAATCAGTGGCTGGAGGCTTTTTCAGGCAGTGAAACTACTCTGTATGATACTATGACGGCAGATACAAGTCACTATAAAAAGGTAAAAAAGTGAATGCTCAGTCATGGAAAGTCAGATCTTTGCAACCCAATGGACTGTTAAATAACCCAGTGTAAGTAACACTGGGCTCCTCTGTCCATGGAATTTTCCAAACAAGGGTACTGGAGTGGGCCATTTCCTTCTCTGGGAGAGCTTCCTGAACCAGGGATCGAACCCGGGTCTCTTGCGTCTCCTGCATGGGCGGGCAGATTCTTTGCCTGTGCATCACCTGAGAAGCCTACATGTAATTATGTATTTTTGTTCAAACCCATTGAAAGTATAACACCAAGAGTGAGTGAACCTAGCTATGGACTCTGGGTGATAAAGTTTGTGAATATTGGTTCATCTTTGGTGAAAAAAAAGTGCTGTTCTGGTGAGTGACCTTCGTAATGGGGAAGGCTAGGCATGTGCAGAGGCGGTGGGTATATAGGAAATTCTGTGCCTTCCTCTCAGTTTTGCTTTAATGCTAAAACTTCTCTAAAAATTAAACTCTTAAAAACAAATGAGACAAAACACACAGGGGGAGGAACTTCCCTGGTGGTTGAGAATTTGCCTGACAATGCAGGGGCATGGGTTCAATCCCTGGTCCAGGGAGATTACAGGCAACTTCAGGCTTCTGGGCAACTAAGCCCGCCAGCCACAACTACTGCAGCCTGCGCTTTGCAGCGAGAGAGGCCAGTGCCACGAGAAGCCTGCACACTGCAGTGAAGAGCAGCCACAGCTCACCTCGACTAGAGAAGCCGTGTGCAGGAAGGAAGGCCCAACACTGCCAAAAAAAAAGAAAAAAAATCAGGGGCAGGTGGTGGCCTGTGATGACTGGAACTGGCTGTGTGGCCTGTAGGCTTGGAATGTACAGGCTGTGTGGCCTGTAGGCTGCCCCGTGGGGCAGTCCTATTCCAAGGCCATGCACTATTCATCACCAATAATCTGGGCTGCTGCGCTTTCATGGAGGCTGGGGACGATACGTACCAGTCCTGAGATATTCGTGCCTGGTGTAACAGAAGTTTGACCTAAGATGCTCAACAAGCATGCTTATGGTGGCCCAGAGCATGGGCCCCTTTATACCTTGCTGTTACCTCTGCCTGGACCACTTCCTCTTTACAGCATCGGACTTTACTTCCATCACTAGTCATATCCACAGCTGGGTGCTGATTTTGCTTTGGCTCCATCTCTTCAGTCTTTCTGGAATTATTTCTCCACTGATCTCCAGTAGCATAGTGGGCACCCACCCATCTGGGGAGTTCTTCTTTCAGTGTCCTATCTTTTTGCCTTTTCATATTGTTCATGGCGTTCTCAAGGCAAGAATATTGAAATGGTTTGCCATTCCCTTCTCCAGTGGACCACATTTTGTCAGAACTCTCCACCATGACCCATCCGTCTTGGGTCACCTTACACAGTATGGTTCATAGTTTCATTGTTAGACAAGGCTGTGATCCATGTGATCAGATTGATTAGTTTTCTGTGATTGTGGTTTTCAGTCTGTCTGCCCTCTGATGGAGAAGGATAAGAGGCTTATGGAAGCTTCCTGATGGAAGAGACTGACTGAGGGGGAAACAGCAAATTAAAATGGACTGGAATGGGTGAATTTAACTCAGATGACCATTATATCTACTACTGTGGGCAAGAATCCCTTAGAAGAAATGGAGCAGCCATCATAGTCAACAAAAGAGTCCAAAATGCAGTACTTGGATACAATCTCAAAAATGACAGAATGATCTCTGTTCATTTCCGAGGCAAACCATTCAATATCACAGTAATCCAAGTCTATGCCCCAACCAGTAATGCTGAAGAAGCTGAAGTTGAACAGTTCTATGAAAACCTACAAGACCATCTAGCACTAACACCCCCAAAAGATGTCCTTTTCATTATAGGGGACTGGAATGCAAAAGTAGGAAGTCAAGACATGCCTGGAGTAACAGGCAAATTTGGCTTTGGAGTACAGAATGAAGCAGGGCAAGGGCTAATAGAGTTTTGCCAAGAGAATGCACTGGTCATAGCAAACACTCTCTTCCAATAGCACAAGAGAAGACCCTACACATGGACATCACCAGATGGTCAATACCTATCTCTTGAAGAATTTTCCACAGTTTATTGTGATCCACACAGTCAAAGGCTTTGGCATAGTCAATAAAGCAGAAATAGATGTTTTTCTGGAACTCTCTTGCTTTTTCCAAGATCCAGCAGATGTTGGCAATTTGATCTCTGGTTCCTCTGTCTTTGCTAAAGCCAGGTTGAACATCAGGGAGTTCATTACAAGATACTTAATATAGCTCCCTGTCCTGTATACTAGGTCCTTGTTGCTTGTCTGTTATATATAGTAATGTGTATGTTAATCCAGAGGCTGACTTTATTTTTGGGGGGCTCCAGAATCACTGTAGATGGTGATTGTAGCCATGAAATTAAAAAACACTTACTCCTTGGGAGCAGAGTTATGACCAACCTAGATAGCATATTAAAAAGCAGAGACATTACTTTGCCAACAAAGGTCTGTCTAGTCAAGGCTATGGTTTTTCCAGTAGTAATGTGTGATTGTGAGAGCTGGACTGTGAAGAAAGCTGAGTGCGGAAGAATTGATGCTTTTGAACTGTGGTGTTGGAGAAGACTCTTGAGAGTCCCTTGGACTGCAAGGAGATCCAACCAGTCCATTCTAAAGGGGATCAGTCCTGGGATTTCTCTGGAAGAAATGATGCTAAAGGTGAAACTCCAGTACTTTGGCCACCTCATGTGAAGAACTGACTCATTGGAAAAGACTCTGATGCTGGGAGGGATTGGGGGCAGGAGGAGAAGGGGACGACAGAGGATGAGATGGCTGAATGGCATCACTGACTCGATGGACATGAATTTGAGTGAACTCCAGAAGTTGGTGATGGATAGAGATACCTGGAGTGCTGCAATTCATGGGGTTGCAAAGAGTTGGACACGACTGAGCGAATGAACTGAACTGATATGTTAATCCCAAACTCCTAGTTTATCCTTCATCCCTCCTTTCCCTCTTGGTAACTGTGTTTGTTTTCTATATGTATGAGTCTGTTTCTGCTTTATAAATATGTTTATTCGAATTATTTTTTAGATGATTCCACATATAAGTGATGTCGTATGATGTTTGTCTTTTTCTGTCTGACTTAATATGGTAATTCATAGGTACTTTCATGTCGCTGCAAGTGGCATTATTTCATTCTTTTTTTATAACTGAGTAATATTCCATTATATTTTTATATACCATATCTTTATGTATTCATCTGTTGATGGATATTTAAGTCACTTCCATATCCTGGCTATTGTAAATAGTGCTACAATAAACATTAGGGTGAATTTATCTTTTGAAATTATTGTTTTCTCCAGGTATAAGTTCAGGAGTGGGATTGCTGTGTCATATACTGGTTTTGTTTTTAGTTTTTTAAGGAACCTCCATACTGTTCACCATAGTGGCTGTGCCACTCCACATTCCCACCAATAGTGTAAGGGGGGTTCCCTTTTTGACAAACCCTCTCCATGATTTATTGTTTGTATATATTTTGATGATGGCTATTTGACCAATGTGAAGTGACACCTCATTGTAGTTTTGATTTGCATTTCTCTTTTATTAGTGATATTGAGAATCTTTTCCTGTGTCACTTGGCTGTCTGTATGTATCTTTGGAGAAATGTCTATTTAGGTCTTCCCACAGTTTTTGATTAGGTTGTTTTTTTGATATTGCACTGCATGAATTATTTGTATATTTTGGAGATTAATCCATTGTCAGTTGCTTTGTTTGCAAATATTTTCTCCCCTTCTGAGAGGTGGCTTTTCATCTTGTTTATGGTTTCCTTTGCTATGCAAAAATTTTAATTAGGTCTCATTTATTTATTGTTGTTTTTATTTTCATTACTGTAGGAGGTGAGTCAAAAAAAGATCTTGCTGAGATTTATGTCAGTGTTCTACCTATGTTTTTATAGGTAGATTTTTATAGTTATTGGCCAAAATTTATATCTTTAATCCGTTTTGAGTTTATTTTTATATATGGTGTTAGGGAATATTCTAATTTCATCCTTTTTATGTAGCTGTCCAATTTTCCCAGTGTCACTTATTGAAGAAGCTATCTTTTCTCTATTGTATATTCTTACCTCCTTTGTCATAGATCAGTTGTCCATAGGAGAATAGATTTAATCTGGGTCTTCGATTCTGTTCCACTGATGTATATTTTTTTGTCTGCCAGTACTTTACTGCTTTGATTACTGTAGCTTTGTAGAATAGTCAGAAGTCAGAGAGTCTGATTTCTCTACTTCCATTTTACTTTCTTAAGATTGTTATGGATATTTGAGGTATTCTGTGTTTCCATACAAATTGTAAATTTTTTTGTTGTAATTCTGTGGGAAATGCCATTGGTAATTTGATAGGTGTTGAGTTGACTCTGTAGATTGCTTTGGTTAGTATAGTCATTTTCACAATATTAATTCTTCCAGCTGTTTGTATTTTTATGTATGTGGTATGTTATCCATGGTTCTTGACATTTGGGAAATGGCCTTCTGAAAGAATAGCAAGAAGAGATAAGAAAGCCTTCTTCAGTGATCAATGCAAAAAAATAGAGGAAAACAACAGAATGGGAAAGACTAGAGATCTCTTCAAGAAAATTAGAGATACCAAGGGAACATTTCATGCAAAGATGAGCTTGATAAAGGACAGAAATGGTCTGGACCTAATAGAAGCAGAAGATATTAAGAAGAAGTGGCAAGAATACACAGAAGAACTGTACAAAAAAGATCTTCACGACCCAGATAATCATGATGATGTGATCACTCATCTAGAGCCAAACATCTTAGAATGTGAAGTCAAATGGGCCTTAGAAAGTATCACTACAAACAAAGCTAGTGGAGGTGATGGAATTCCAGTGGAAGTATTTCAAATCCTGAAAGATGATGCTGTGAAAGTGCTGCACTC
>SJYC01057506.1:0-12893 GCA_006408675.1 Madoqua kirkii
ATCAAATGGGAGATGGCAAGAGTGAATATCGACATTTTAGAAATCAGTGAACTAAAATGGACTGGAATGGGTGAATTTAACTTATATGACCATTATATCTATGACTGCGGGCAGGAATCCCTTAGAAGAAATGGAGTAGCCCTCACAGTCAACAAGAGAGTCCTAAATGCAGTACTTGGGTGGAATCTCAAAAATGACAGAATGATCTCTGTTCATTTCCAAGTCAAACCATTCAATATCATAGTAATCCAAGTCTATGCCCCAACCAATAATGCTGAAGAAGCTGAAGCTGAATAGTTCTATGAAGAACTCCAAGACCTTTTAGAATTAATACCCAAAAAAAGATGTCCTTTTCATTATCAGGGATTGGACTGCAAAAATAGGAAGTCAAGAAACACCTGGAGTAACAGGAAAATTTGGCCTTGGAGTACAGAATGAAGCAGAGCAAAGGCTAAGTGTTCTACCAAGAGAAGGCGCTGGTCATAGCAAACACCCTCTGCCAACAATACAAGAGAAGACTCTACACATGGACATCACCAGATGGTCAACACCGAAATCAGATTGATTATATTCCTTGAAGCCAAAGATGGAGAAGCTCTATACAGTCAACAAAAATAAGACCAGAGGCGACTGTGGCTCAGATCAAATCTTCTTAAGGCCAAATTCAGACTTAATTTGAAGAAAGCAGGAAAAACCACTAGACCATTCAGGTATCACCTAAATCAAATCCCTTACGATTTTACAGTGGAAGTGAGAAATAGATTTAAGGGCTTACATCGATAGAGTGCCTGATGAACTATGGATGGAGGTTCATGACATTGTACAGGAAACACGGATCAAGACCATCCCCATGGAAAAGAAATGCAAAAAAGCAAAATGGCTGTCTCAGGAGGCCTTCCAAATAGCTATGAAAAGAAGAGAAGTGAAAAACAAAGGAGAAAAGGAAAGATATAAGTATCTGAATGCAGAGTTCCAAAGAATAGCAAGAAGAGATAAGAAAGCCTTCCTCAGCGATCAGTGCAAAGAAATAGAGGAAAACAATAGAGTGGGAAAGACTAGAGATGTCTTTTAAAAAAAAAATAGAGATACCAAGGGAACATTTGATGCAAAGGCCTTTATTGATGGGCTCAATAAAGAATAGAAATGGTATGGAACTAACAGAGGCAGAAGATATTAAGAGGTGGCAAGAATACACAGAAGAACTGTACAAAAAAGATCTTCATGACCCAGATAATCACGATGATGTGCTCATTAACCTAGATCCAGACATCCTGGAATGTAAAGTCAAGTGGGCCTTAGAAAGCATCACTATGAACAAAGCTAGTGGAGGTGACGGAATTCCAGTTGAGCTATTTCAAATACTGAAAGATGATGCTGTGAAAGTGTTGCACTCAATATGCCAGAAAATTTGGAAAATTCAACAGTGTCCACAGGACTGGAAAAGGTCTGTTTTCGTTCCAATCCCTAGAAAGCCAAATGCCAAAGAATGCTCAAAGTACAGCACAATTGCACTCATCTCACACGCTAGCAAAGTAATGCTCAAAATTCTCCAAGCCAGGCTTCAGCAATACATGAACCATGAACTTCCAGATGTTCAGGCTGGTTTTAGAAAAGGCAGAGGAACTAGAGATCAAATTTGCAACATCCACTGAATTATCAAAAAAGCAAGAGAGTTCCAGAAAAACATCTATTTCTGCTTTATTGACTATGCCAAAGCCTTTGACTATGTGGATCACAATAAACTGTGGAAAATTCTGAAAGAGATGGGAATACCAGACCATCTGACCTGCCTCTTGAGAAATTTGTATGCAGGCAGGAAGCAACAGTAAGAACTGGACATGGAACAACAGACTGGTTCCAAATAGGAAAAGGAGTACATCAAGGCTGTATATTGTCACCCTAATTATTTAACTTAAATGCAGAGTCTATCATGTGAATGCCAGGCTGGATGAAACACAAGGTAGAACCAAGATTGCCAGGAGAAATATCAGTAACCTCAGATATGCAGATGACATCACCCTTATGGCAGAAAGTAAAGAAGAACCAAAAAGCCTCTTGATGAAAGTGACAGAGAAGAGTGAAAAAGTTGGCTTAATGCTCAACATTCAGAAAACTAAGATCATGGCATCCAGTCCCATCACTTCATGGCAAATATGGAGAAACAGTGGAAACAATGGCAGACTTGATTTTGGGGGGCTCCAAAATCACTGCAGATGGTGACTTCAATCATGAAATTAAAAGACACTCCTTGGGAGAAAAGTTATGACCAACCTAGACAGCATTTTCAAAAGCAGAGACATTACTTTGCCAACAAAGGTCCGTCTAGTCAACGCTATGGTTTTTCCAGTAGTCATGTATGGATGTAATAACTGAAGAAAAGGCTGAACGCCAAAGAATTGATACTTTTGGACTGTGGTGTTGGAGAAGACTCTTTAGAGTCCCTTAGACTGCAAGGAGATCCAATCAGTCCATCCTAAAGGAAATCGGTCCTGAATATTCATTGGAAGGACTGAGGCTGAAGCTGAAAATCCAATACTTTGGGCACCTGATGTGAGGAGCTGACTCATTTGAAAAGACCCTGATGCTGGGAAAGATTGAAGGTGGGAGGAGAAGGGGATGACAGAGGATGAGATGGTTGGGTGGCATCACCAACTCAATGGACATGAGTTAGAGTAATCTCCCGGTGTTGGTGATGGACAGGGAAGCCTGGCCTGCTGCAGTCCATGGGGTTGCAACAAGTCGGACATGACTGAGCGACTGAACTGAACACATGAATAAATAAAACATCCTTTCAATTCAGATGGGTAATATCAAACTACTCTGACCATTTTTAATACTTGAAACTCCCAAGAAGACAAAACTTACATACATACAAACTCAGCAAATTTATTATTCTAACTCTTAAAACTATTCTACAGGTTCAATAACATGAATGCAATTCATTCCTTTGTTTCACACTAACAGACGCAATAGGAAAATAATACCTTTTCAGACCAACCAAGGATTTTTGTTATCAACGGATGGTTCAAGGAATTTCTCTATTTTTCCCAAAATGAGCTTTCTTTTTAGGAATTCATTTTATTTGTTATTTCAGTGACTGTAAAACCCTCACTTCTTGTGTGTATATTATTACTGTCATTATTTTGTCTCCTGTTGTCTTACCCCAGACATAATATCCTTTTTGAATAATCACTTAGCCAGCATCTCATAACCCACTGTCTTTTCATTATGATATACTGACCTAGTTTGTTACCAGTATTACAAGCTGATATATTCCTTGGTAGAATTTTATTATTATCAGTAGTGCTATATAGAAGCTTCCTTCACCTTCTAGGCAACAAGGGAATGAGGAGGATGACTGTCGCCGTGCTCCAGATCCAGGCTCTGGGACTGCCTCACTGGGTAGACCAGCATCTCTCCATGCTCCTCTTGCTGCAGAAATGGACCGGCCCATCTGGGCGAGGCCTTGGGAGAGGATCTTCAGTGCCTGGAGCACCTGTGGCTTGGCAGTCTGGTTTACTCCTGTGCTGCCCTTAGGAACATTCATTTCTCCCTCAGTCCCCCAGTTACACACAGAGTATCTTTTTAAGGGCTTCCCTGGTGGTTCAGAAGGTAAAGAATCTCCCTGCAATTGGGTTCCAGCCCTGGGTCAGGAAGATCCCCTGGAGAAGGGAATGACAGCCCACTCCAGTGTTCTTCCCTGGAGAATTCCATGGAACAGAGGAGCCAGGTAGACTACAGTCCGTGGGGTTACAAAGAGTCAGACATGACTGAGCAACTAATATACACACAGTTAGCTCTCCTCATGAAGAACACTGGCTTATTATTTATTTTCTTGCAACAATGGTGTACTTCTCTACTTAATTATGTCTCTGACTATTGATACTGAACACTTGTTGAACTCCCTTTTCACTTGATTTTTTAGCTTTGATCATCTGTTAATGTTTATTCCTTCCTAGTTTTGATGTAGACTCCTTTATCCCCCTAGAGTTTCTCCATGCTTTTCTCTTTAGTCTTTCCATTATATAAGGATGGGAGCAAATACGTGTCTATTCTTTATAAACAGACATATAGCAGATATATAAAAATATAAGAAACTGAGCATTTTATATATTGCTACTTTTTCTGTATCTGTTAAAATTATCAAACCCAAGTTTCTGTGCCCGACTCACAATGAGGCCAAACCAAAACACTGGAGTTTAGAACAAGGGCCAAGCAAGGAGTATGGGTGGCTCATGCTTAAAAGACCTGAGCTCACCTGTGGATTTCAGGGAAGCATTTTTTTAAAGACAAAATAAGAAAGAGAGTCATAAGATACATGATCAGCTCATTCATAATTTTCTGACTGGTTGATTGTGAAGCACATTGGAAGATGGTATCACAGGTGTTACCATCATCAATGCTCAGCCTTCGGTCAATCTGGGCTTATGTGCTCATGGTTTTCATGAAGTTAGCTTCTCCAATCTGGTAGGATTTTAATTTCTACAAAACAACTCAGCAATGTGCATCATACACTGTTGCTGCTGCTGCTGCTAAGTCACTTCAGTCGTGTCCAACTCTGTGTGACCCCATAGACGGCAGCCCACCAGGCTCCCCCATCCCTGGGATTCTCCAGGCAAGAACACTGGAGTGGGTTGCCATTTCCTTC
This sequence comes from Madoqua kirkii, assembly GCA_006408675.1. NCBI lineage: Eukaryota > Metazoa > Chordata > Mammalia > Artiodactyla > Bovidae > Madoqua > Madoqua kirkii. Next base: position 4,649 of record SJYC01057506.1, read on the forward strand.
TCCAATGCATGAAAGTGAAAAGTGAAAGCGAAGTTGCTCAGTTGTGTCCGACCCTCAGTGACCCCATGGACTGCAGCCTTCCAGACTCCTTCATCCATCGCAAGAGTACTGGAGTGGAGTGCCATTGCCTTCTCCATCAGACACTGTTACTCATGTTCTTTAGGAAGGAACTAGAGATTCTGTGACGGCTATGACTGTCTTGGATCCAGTGTTTAAATTGTTAACAGTTTTCCTGGCCCAACTGCTATTTTTTATAACTGCATTCTCACATTCTTCTAATCATTAGCTTTTGAGCTAGCTGTTTGTGACTCAGGGGAGTTCTGGGAGCCTCAGCTTTTCTATAAACACGAATAAGATGGAGGACATGTGGGTGTCTGTCCTGGGAAAGCCCCATAATTTCCTACTCAGTTAAAAAATCATTATAAATTTAAATACATTCACCTTGCTTTTGCTCTGTATTTTTAAAATAATGTTTACACAAATTGTTCTCTTTGTAATGGCATAAGGAACTCACTGAATTTCACAGCAAACCTTTTTCAAATTGACACAAAAATAGTAATATTATCATTGTCCAGTCACTCAGTGGTGTCTGGCTCTTTGCGACCCCATGGACTACAGCATGCCAGTCTTCTTTGTCCTTCACCATTGCCCAGAGATTGTTCAAACTCATGTCTATTGATTCGGTGATGCCATCCAACTATCTTATCCTGTATTGTCCCCTCCTCCTCCTGCCTTCAATCTTTCCCAGCATCAGAGTCTTTTCCAATGAGTTGGTTCTTTGCATCAGGTGGCCAAAGTATTGGAGTTTCAGCTTCAGCAGCAGTCCTTCCAATGAACACCCAGGAATGATCTCCTTTAGGATGGACTGGTTGGATCTCCTTGCAGTCCAAGGGACTCTCAAGAGTCTTCTCCAACCACAGTTCAAAAGCATCAGTTCTTTGGTGCTCAGCCTCCTTTACAGTCCAACTCTTACATCCATACATGACTACTGGAAAAACCATAGCTTTGACCATTTGAACCTTTGTCAGCAAAGTTATGTCTCTCCTTTTTAATATGTTGTTGCAATGGCACCCCACTCCAGTACTCTTTGCCTGGAAAATCGATGGACAGAGGAGCCTGGTTGGCTGCAGTCCATGGGGTCACTGAGGGTGGAACACGACTGAGCAACTTCACTTTCACTTTTCACTTTTGTGCATTGGAGAAGGAAATGGCAACCCACTCCAGTGTTCTTGCCTGGAGAATCCCAGGGACAGAGGAGCCTGGTGGGCTACCATCTATGCGGTCACACAGAGTTGGACATGACTGAAGCGACTTAGCAACAGCATGTTTGTTATAGCTTTTCTCCCAAGGAGCAAGCATCTTTTAATTTCACAGCTGCAGTCATGATCTTCAGTGATTTTGGAGCCCAAGAAAATAAAGTCCTTTTGTCACTGTTTCCCTTGTTTCCCCATCTATTTGTTAAGAAGTGATCACATGCCATGATCTTCTTTTTTTGTATGTTGAGTTTTTAAGTTAAATTTTTCACTCTCCTCTTTCACCTTCATCAAAAGGCACTTTATTTCCTCTTTGCTTTCTGCAAGAAGGGTGGTGTCATCTGCATGTCTGAGGTTATTGATATCCTCCCCGGGAAATCTTGATCCAGCTTGTGCTTCATCCAACCTGGCATTTCACATGATGTATTCTGCATATAAGTTAAATAAGCAGGGTGACAATATAAAGCCTTGACACACTCCTTTCCCAATTTGGAACCACTCCATTGTTCCATGTCCAGTTCTAACTGTTGCTTCTTGACCTGCATACAGGTTTTGCAGAAGGCAAGTAAGGTGGTCTGGTATTTCTGTCTCTTAAAGAACTTTCTACAGTTTGTTGTGATCCACACAGTCAAAGGCTTTAGCATAGTCAATGAAGAAGAAATAGATGTTCTTCTGGAAATCTTTTGCTTTTTCAATGATCCAACAGATGTTGGCAATTATCCAACAATATTATTATACTATTATTATTGTAGTGGTTGTGGTTTAAAGTTCAAATTATGAGCACTTAGATGGTTTTGTGCAGATTCTTTATCCTTTTGGCATTGCCCCTTTTTGATAAGAGTTAGACATATTCTGATATTTCTCTGCCTTAAGATATGGGATCTATTATTTACTGTAATACTCATCTTTTAGTTGAGAATAGTATTAAAATAATATATTTGGGTTCTTGGACTGTACAAGATGTTTGCTAATGAGCTTTTGATCCATTTTCTTTAGTGACATAAAATGTAAGTGTATATGTGTGTGTGTATGTATACATTCATATATTTACATATATGTATTTCTTTTATATTGAAATACAGTTGACATACAATATTATGTTTCAAGTATACTGCCTAGTGATTTGACATTTGTATATATTATGAAATGAACATCATGATTAATTTAGTGACTAACTTTCCCCATGCAAAGTTCTTTTTATGTTATTGAATACATATACTTCTTTTTAAAGCATAAGTTTACACAGGTTTTTCTAACTTAAATATATGAAGTTTCATCAACAACTAAGACTTTCTTCTACGTGAACACAGAAGACATTGTCATGTTCCCACCCAGATAGGTATTTCATTTGAAATTTCAGATGAAAATGCTTAACTAGTGATGATACTGAGTATTTTACAATATCTGCAAATGGTGGTCTAACCTTAATCCTGCCAGAAATTCAGTTTTTCAATCTGATGACTGCATTTATGGAATGAGTTTTACCAGAGTCTTAATTCCAACATCAGGTACTCCATGTGTGAACCATCCAGGCAGTTATGCAGGGCCTCATGTTTAGAATGACCCCACACTTGGTTTAATGCAACAGAAGACATTGTCATGTTCCCACCCAGATAGGTATTTCATTTGAAATTTCAGATGAAAATGCTTAACTAGTGATGATACTGAGTATTTTACAATATCTGCAAATGGTGGTCTAACCTTAATCCTGCCAGAAATTCAGTTTTTCAATCTGATGACTGCATTTATGGAATGAGTTTTACCAGAGTCTTAATTCCAACATCAGGTACTCCATGTGTGAACCATCCAGGCAGTTATGCAGGGCCTCATGTTTAGAATGACCCCACACTTGGTTTAATGCTGTGCTGTTGCTTAAGATTCTCAATCATTGGGAACTCTCTTGTGATACAGTGGTTAGGACTCCATGGTTTTACTCTTGATGGCACAGGTTCAATCCCCTCCCCAGGGAACTAAGAACCCCAGGAGGCACTTGACAAAAAGAATAATAAAATACTTAAAGATCTCAACTATTTTTGAACAAGAGTCTTCGCGTTTTCATTTTGCTCTGTGTGTGCATGCATGCTCAGTCACTCAGTTGGATACAAGACAGCAAAGTGGCTTCTGTGGCTGTTTGGCTGCCGGATAGGACTCCATGGTTTTACTCTTGATGGCACAGGTTCAATCCCCTCCCCAGGGAACTAAGAACCCCAGGAGGCACTTGACAAAAAGAATAATAAAATACTTAAAGATCTCAACTATTTTTGAACAAGAGTCTTCGCGTTTTCATTTTGCTCTGTGTGTGCATGCATGCTCAGTCACTCAGTTGGATACAAGACAGCAAAGTGGCTTCTGTGGCTGTTTGGCTGCCGGATGGGAGATGGGAGGGGGACCAGGCCATGTGTCTCTCATAGAGTAGTCTGTTTTGAATCTAAATCAGTTCAGTTCAGTTCAATCACTCAGTCGTGTCCAACTCTTTGTGACCCCATGGACTGCAGCTAGCCAGGCTTCCCTGTCCATCACCAACTCCCAGAGTTTACTGAAACTCATGTCCATCGAGTCAGTGATGCCATCCACTATCTCATCCTCTGTCGTCCCCTTCTCCTCCCTCCTTCAATCTTTCTCAGCATCAGGGTCTTTTCTAATGAGTCATTTCTTTGCTTGAGGTGGCCAAAGTATTGGAGCTTCAGCTTCAGAATGAGTCCTTCCAATGAATATTCAGGATTGATTTCCTTTAGGATGGTTGGATCTTCTTGCAGTACAAGGGACTCTCAAGAGTCTTCTCCAATACAACAGTTCAAAAGCAATTCTTCAGTGCTCAGCTTTCTTTGAAGTTCAACTCTTATATCCATACATGACCACTGGAAAAAACCATAGCTTTGACTAAACAGACCTTTGTTGGCAAAGTAATATCTCTGCTTTTTAATATGCTGTCTAGGTTGGCCATAACTTTTCTTCCAAGAAGCAATCATCTTTTAATTTCATGGCTACAGTCACCATCTGCAGTGATTTTGAACCCCCCCAAAATAAGGTCTGTCACTGTTTTCATTGTTTCCCCGTCTATCTGCTATGAAGTATTGGGACTGGATGTGATGATCTTAGTTTTCTGAATGTTGAGCTTTAAGCCAGCTTTTTCACTCTTCTCTTTCACTTCATTAAAGGCTCTTTAGTTCTTCTTCTCTTTCTGCCTTAAGGGTGGTGTCATCTGAGTAACTGAGGTTACTGATATTTTGCCAGCAATCTTGATTCCAGCTTGTACTTCATCCAGTCCAGCGTTTCTCATGAGGTACTCTGCATATAAGTTAAATAAGCAGAGTGACAATATACAGCCTTGATGTACTCCTTTCCTGATTTGGAACCAATCTGTTGTTCCATGTGCAGTTCTAACCGTTGCTTCTTGAGCTGCATACAGATTTCTCGAAAGACAGGTCAGGTGGCCTGGTATTCCTACTCTTGAAGAATTTTCCAGTTTGTTGTGATCCACACAGTCAAAGACTTTAGTGTAGTCAATAAAGCAGAAATAGATGTTTTTCTGGAACACTCTTACTTTTTTGATGATCTAGTGGATGTTGGCAATCTGATCTCTGGTTCTTCTGCCTTTTCTAAATCTAGCTTGAACATCTGGAAGTTCATGGTTCATGTACTGTTAAAGCCCGGCTTGGAGAATTTTGAGCATTACTTTGCTAGCATGTGAGAAGAGTACAACTGTGCAATAGTTTGACCATTCTTTGGCATTGCCTTTCTTTGGGATTGTAATGAAAACTGACCTTTTCCAGTGCTGTGCCCACTGCTGAGTTTTCCAAGTTTGCTGGCATATTGAGTGCAACAACTTCACAGCATCATCTTTTAGTATTTGAAATAGCTCAACTGGAATTCTATCACCTCCACTAGCTTTGTTCGGAGTGATGCTTCCTAAGGCCCACTTGACTTTATATTCCAGGATGTCTGTCTCTAGATGAGTGATCACACCATTGTCATGAAGATCTTTTTGTACAGTTCTTCTGTGTATTCTTGCCACCTCTTAATATCTTCTGCTTCTGTTAGGTCCATGCCATTTCTACCCTTTATTGTGCCTATCTTTGCATGAAATGTTCCCTTGGTATCTCTAATTTTCTTGAAGAGGTCTCTAGTCTCTCTCCTTCTATTGTTTTTATTTTTTTATTTTTTTATTTTTTTGCACTGAGCACTGAGGAAGGCTTTCTTATCTCTCTTTACTATTCTTTGGAACTCTACATTCAAATGGGGCTATCTTTCTGTTTCTCCTTTGCCTTTCGCTTCTGTTCTTTTCTCAGCTATTTGTAAGGCCTCCTCAGACAGCTGTTTTGCCTTTTTGCATTTCTTTTTCTTGGGGGTGGTTTTGATCACTGCCTCCTGTACAATGTCATGAACCTCCATCCATAGTTCTTCAGGCAATCTGTCTATCAGATCTAATTCCCTTGAATCTATTTGTATACATGACAGCTTTTCTGGGTACTAAGAGAAAGAGCAGAAACATACAAAGCCTTTTGAGACCTAGATTTGAACTGGCATACCATCCTTCCAATTGCTTTATATTGACAGACGACATCATGATTCAGATTGAAGAGGTAGAGAAATAAATTCCACTTCTTGATGAGGAGGGCACAGTCACATTTCGAAAGCACTCAGATACAGTAAAGTGTGGAGAATGTGGCCACTGTTAGAGCCTGCCACCCACAGTCCAGCACTGCTCAATGCTGTACCGCTATAAAGGCTCTGAGTTCCCTTGAGCGCCTGCCTCCACTGCTCTTGACCAGAATGCCTACCACCTCCCTGGCTTCAGGGGATCTATCAACTTCACAGGGCCCTTCTTCAATCCTCGATCATAGTACTTCTGTTGATTAATTTTCTCTTTGAGTATGTGTAGAAAAGAGTCATACTGTCTGACTCTGCAACCCCATGGACAGTAGCCCACTAGACTTCTCTGTCCATGGGATTTTCCAGTCAAGAATCCTGGAGAGGGTTGCCATTTCCTGCTCCAAGGCTCTTCCTGACTCATGGAATTATATCCCCAATCCTGACATACTCTATGAGCTATTAGATTAGAATTGAAGTTCTTGATTCCATTGCCTTTTTATTCATCTGAAGGAAGGGACAGATTTTTAACATGTGCCCTTCCAATGAACAGCAAATTATATTAAATCCAAGAGACTCACTATTTCCCCCATGAGACTCAACTCCTAGGCAAAAAGTCTTATCTCAGACAGAGGAAAATCAGCCTAAATATTTGGCCACTGAAAGTCTCCAGGAGACTTAAAACTACAAATTTCTGGAAAGCTCCGCAAACTGAATCCAAATCTTTATAGAAAGCAATAGAGAAATCTGCATTTTTATAAATCTCTAGACTTTTTAACCAGTTGCCAGTGAGTATGGAAGCAAGAGGATTCATTACATTAGGCTACTGAAATGCACAATGTGAGAGAGAGGCTTCTGTTACTTGCTTCCTGCTGGGTATTAATCTGATATGGTTTCTGCCTGTTTCCAGTTCACCAGCAGGGTACCCACCAGGAGGGAACTAACGGCTACTACTTACAACTGCTATGGATGTGAGATCTCTTAGCTCTTAACATGTTGGCTAACACTTTTAAGAAAACATTGGCAGGATAAGTCCTTTTTTTCCCCTTCTTTTTTAAAAACGTAATTTATTGAAGTATAGTTGATTTACACTGTTAATTTCTGCTACACAAAAAAGTGGTTCAATTATGTGTATATACATACATTCCTTTTCAGTCCTTTCTAATTTCTTTTACCTCTCTCCCCACCTGTCTATTTCCTGGGGTAACTATGTATGTTTGTTTTGTTATAACTTACTCCCCTTTCTTTTTCCTGAGTCTGATCGTAATAACAGCTGTTATATTCTTCTGCTCAGCCTTGCCCCTTTGTGGAAAAGAGAAAAGAAAAGACAGGAGCAAAGCAAAAACAAAAGTACCATGTAAACCTATAGACACCTGAGGGGAGTTATGGGGCTATCTTAGCATTTGTTAGGGACTGGAATGCCAAAATAGGAAGTCAAGAAACACCTGGAGTAACAGGCAAATTTGGCCTTGGAATGCAGAATGAAGCAGGGCAAAGACTAATAGAGGTTTGCCAAGAAAATGCACTGGTCATAGCAAACACCCTCTTCCAACAATACAAGAGAAGACTCTACACATGGACATCACCAGATGGTCAACACCGAAATCAGATTGATTATATTCTATGCAGCCAAAGATTGAGAAGCTCTATACAATCAACAAAAACAAGAACAGGAGCTGACTGTGGCTCAGATCATGAACTCCTTATTGCCAAATTCAGATTGAAATTGAAGAAAGTAGAGAAAACTGCTAGACCATTCAGGTATGACCTAAATCAAATCCCTTATGATGATACAGATTTAATGGCCTAGGTCTGATAGATAGAGTGCCTGATGAACTATGGAATGAGGTTCATGACATTGTACAGGAGACAGGGATCAAGACCATCCCCGTGGTAAAGAAATGTAAAAAAGCAAAATGGCTGTCTGGGGAGGCCTTACAAATAGCTGTGAGAAGAGAGGCGAAAAGCAAAGGAGAAAAATAAAGATATAAGCATATGAATGCAGAGTTCCAAAGAATAGCAAGAAGAGATAAGAAAGCCTTCTTCAGCGATCAACGCAAAGAAATAGAGGAAAACAACAGAATGGGAAAGACTAGAGATCTCTTCAAGAAAATTAGTGATACCAAGGGAACATTTCATGCAACGATGGGCTCGATAAAGGACAGAAATGGTATGGACCTAACAGAAGCAGAAGATATTAAGAAGAGGTGGCAAGAATATATGGAAGAACTGTACAAAAAAGATGTTCACGACCCAGATAATAATGATGATGTGATCACTCATCTAGAGCCAGACATCTTGGAATGTGAAGTCAAGTGGGCCTTAGAAAGCATCTCTGTGAACAAAGCTAGAGGAGGTGATGGAATTCCAGTTGAGCTGTTTCAAATCCTGAAAGATGATAC
>SJYC01057507.1:0-30235 GCA_006408675.1 Madoqua kirkii
GCAGAAGATATTAAGAAGAGGTGTCAAGAATACACAGAAGAACTGTACAAAAAAGATCTTCATGACCCAGATAATCACGATGTTTTGTGAGCACTCATCTAGTGCCAGACATCCTGGAATGTGAAGTCAAGTGGGCCTTAGAAAGCATCACTACAAACAAAGCTAGTGGAGGTGATGGAATTCCAGTGGAGCTATTTCAAATCCTGAAAGATGATGCTGTGAAAGTGCTGCACTCAATATGCCAGCAAATTTGGAAAACTCAGCAGTGGCCACAGGACTGGAAAAGGTCAGTTTTCATTCTAATCCCAAAGAAAGGCAATGCCAAAGAATGCTCAAACTACTGCACAATTGCACTCATCTCACACACTAGCAAAGTAATGCTCAAAATTCTCCAAGTCAGGCTTCAACAGTATGTGAACCATGAACTTCTAGATAGTCAAGTTGAATTTAGCAAAGGCAAAGGAACCAGAGATCAAATTACCAACATCTGTTGAATCATTGAAAAAGTGATAGAGTTCCAGAAAAACATCTATTTCTGCTGTATTGACTATGCCAAAGCCTTTGACTGTGTGGATCACAATAAACTGTGGAAAATTCTGAAAGAGATGGGAATACCAGACCACCTAACCTGCCTCTTGAGAAACCTGTGTGCAGGTCAGGAAGCAACAGTTAGAACTGGACATGGAACAACACACTGGTTCCAAATAGGAAAAGGAGTACGTCAAGGCTGTGTATTGTCACCTGTTTATTTAACTTATATGCAGAGTACATCATGAGAAACACTGGGCTGGATGAAGTACCAGCTGGAATCAAGATTGCCAGGAGAAATATCAATAACTTCAGATATGCAGATGACACCACCTTTATGGTAGAAAATGAAGGACTAAAGAGCCTCTTGTTGAAAGTGAAAATGGAGAGAGAAAAAGTGGCTTAAAACTCAGTGTTCAGAAAATGAAGATCATGGCATCTGGTCCCACCACTTCAAGGCAAATAGATGGGGAAACAGTGGAAACAGTGTCAGACTTTATTTTTTTTGGTTCAAAATCACTGCAAATGGTGACTGCAGCCATGAAATTAAAAGACACTTGCTCCTTGAAAGAAAAGTTATGACCAACCTAGACAGCATATTAAAAAGCAGAGGCATTGCTTTGCCAGCAAAAGTCTGTCTAGTCAAGGCTATGGTTTTTCCAGTAGTCATGTATGGATGTGAGAGTTGGAATATACAGAAAGCTGAGCACTGAAGAATTGATGCTTTTGAACTGTGGTGTTGGAGAAGGCTCTTGAGAGTCCCTTGGACTGCAAGGAGGTCCAACCAATCTATCCTAAATGAAATCAATCCTGAATATTCATTGGAAAGATTGATGCTGCAGCTGAAACTCCAATATTTTGGCCACCTGATGTGAAGAGCTGACTCATTTGAAATGACCCTTATGCTGGGAAAGATTGAAGATGGGAGGAGAAGGGGACGACAGAAGATGAGATGGTTGGATGGCATCACTGACTCAATGGACATGAGTTTGAGTAAACTCTGGGTGTTGGTGATGGACAGGGAGGCCTGGTGTGCTGTCATCCATGGGGTTGCAGAGTCGAATACAACTGAGCAACTGAACTGAGCTTGACCACTTGTCCGCTGTGTTCATTTCTTTGGCTTCCTAAACTTCTTCAGAAAAGTGCTTGTCAACCAGTTGATGCCTCTCCTGTGCTGGGTGTCTAGTTTTTCTTGAAGGGTCAGATACTGGTTGAGAGCTGCTGGAAGTTGTGGGACAAGTTCTGGAAATTCTACAAGGCTGTCTGGTGCATGAGGCCAGCTGAGCCGCTGGTGAAATTCCTCTTCATGACTCCCATCCACCCCCAGGCCTGAGTCACTCGTATCAGTGGCCTGATCCGGGGTTCGGACAAATCCCTCTCCTACCTGAAATACCAGCTTCTAGGCTTTTTGATGCTGCCAGGCTTTGTAGCCTGCATACCATGCAGACTGAACTGCTTCACTCCCCAACAAGATGTCAGACAGAGCAATGCTAAACCCCACGCCCACCAGCTGACTACCTTTCTGGGTGGGAAGGGGAATGGGCTCCCAGGGCAGGCTCACCAGGGTCCTGGGCTGAGTCCTAGCTGCACCCCAGCTTCTGGGCATCAGGCTGGGCTGCCCCTTCCACATCCTCTGCGGGTCTCAGTTTCCTTACCTGGAACAAAACAGTGAATGTGGATAAGCATCACCCAGCCCTTCTCTCAGGAGCCTCACTGACTGGTGACTGAGATGTCCACTCTCAGCACTGCGTCCCCACCAGTCAGCCAGTGCCAGCTCCCAAGCCTTCAGCCCTGCTGTGGGCTGGGCTCTAGTCTGAGCAGCTGCGCTGAGCCCCCTCAGCCCTGGGTCTAAGGTGGGGACATCATGCTTCCCCTGGAAGCAGGACCCAGCCTGGAGGTGGCTCCCAGGTCTGGAAGCTTAGGCTGGGTTTCCTCCCTCTCTGCTCTTGGACTGTGGTAGTAGTTGTTGCTGAGTCACCTGGTTGTGTCCAACTGTTTGTGACCCCATGGGCTACAGCATGCCAGGCTTCCCTGTCCTTCTCTGTCTCCTAGAGTTTGCTCAAATGTGTATCCACTGAGTTTGTGATGCCATCCAACCATCTCATCCTCTGTTGTCCCCTTCTCCTCCTGCCTTCAATATTTCCCAGAATCAGTCTTTTTTAATGAGTCTGCTCTTTGCATTGGGTGGTGACTGTAGAGATTCCATTAAATTCTCTTGATAATAAAACAAAACAAAACAAAACAAAACAAAACAAAACAAAACAAAACAGGAGTGGACATATTAAGACCAGATAAGGTAGAATTCAGAGCAAAGAAAATTCCTGGAAAGACAAAGAAAGAGGGACATCACACAATGATAAAAGGACCAATCTGCCAAGATGACATAAGAGACCTAAATAGGTATGCACCAAACAATAGAATGTCAAAAAACATCAACTTGATAGAGTTGAAAGGAGAAATAGACAAATCTAAAATTATAGCAGGAGAAATAAATCAGGTATATTGGTCTGTAGTTTTTCTTCTTGTGTGTTAGCTTTGCTTTTGGTATCAGGGTATAGAAATGTCTGGTTGAAAGTAATGCAAGTTCCTTTAACTGAAAAAATGGAGGATTAACAGGTCCTATTTCAGAGAGATGACTGTGGGGCTTAAGGTAATGAATATAAAACAAACGTGTTAATGCTTGACATATATAGTATATAATTCACCTTCAATAATGATCACTCCAATTTTTGTTTAATAACAGAGTCTTACTTCCCAATTCAAGATCACCCTGGACTCCAGTCTGAATCAGCCCATTTTTTTGGTAGTTTAAAAAAATTATGCTCCAAAATTGATCTGAAACAGCCATACATTTGATATAATGTATACACACACACATTGGAGAATGTGATGGCACCCCACTCCAGTATTTTTGCCTGGAAAATCCTATGGACGGAAGAGCCTGGTAGGCTGCAGTTCATGGGGTCGCTGGGAATCGGACATGACTGAGAGACTTCACTTTCCCTTTTCACTTTCATGCAGTGGAGAAGGAAATGGCAACCCACTCCAGTGTTCTTGCCTGGAGAATCCCAGGGATGGGGGAGCCTGGTGGCTGCCGTCTATGGGGTTGCACAGAGTTGGACACGACTGAAGTGACTTAGCAGTAGCAGCAGCAGCATACACATACACAGAAATTAGGATGATGGAGGAAACAAAAGCCTAATAATTAAATAAATGATGTCATGAGGGCTCCATTCCTGGCTGAATCTCTCATGGAGGCCTCACCTTCCTGCAGGTCCTTTCCTCCAGGTGGTCTCACAGCTGGGACCATGCTCACACCCTGGTGTCTCCAGGTCCAGAGAAAGTTCTAGAATTCAGCCTCATTGGATCAGATTCAGCTGTGTGCTCATTCCTGAACCAATATCTATGGCCAGGCAGATACAGGATTCTGGTTGGTCAGGCCCAGAGTTCCGCCCATCTCTTAATCTGGGGAAGGAGTGCTTTCTAGAGGACCCTGAAGATGGCTGCCCAGAGGTTCCCCGAGGAAAACTAGGAAGTTGTTAGAGGCAAGGCCAGGATACTGGGTGGGTAGAGTCACCAGAGGCTACTGAAGGCTGGAGTAAGAGCTGGGCCTCGTCTGACACTCCTAAGGCTGCCATAACAGGGTTGGTGCCTTAAACCAGTGGTTCCCAACGTTTTTGGTACCAGGGACTGGTTCCAAGGAAGACGGTGTTTCCATGAACTGGGGAAGAGGATGATTTTGCAATGATGCAAGCACATTACATTCATTGTGCACCTTATTTCCATTATTATTACATCAGTTCCACCTCAGATCATCAGGAGTTAGATCCTGGAGGCAAGGGACCCCTGCCTTAAATGACAGAATTTGTTTTCTCACAGTTCCAGATACTAGACGTCCGAGATCAAGGTGCTGGTGGGGTTGAGTCCTTCAAGAGCTATGAGAAAGCATCTCTCCTCAATTCTGGTTGTTTGCTGGCAGTCCTTGGCATTCCTTGGTGTGAAGAAGCATCACTCTGATCTCTGGCTTCATCTTCACATGTCCTTCTCTCTGTATATACATCTGTGTCCAAATTTCCTGTTTCTATCAGGATCTTAGTGATATTGACCATGGTTGTTCAGCGCCAAGTCATGTCCAGCTGTTTGCCACTCCATGGACTGCAGCTCACCAGGCCTTCCTGTCCCTCACCATCTCCCAGAGTTTGCTCAAGTTCATGTCAATTGAATTGGTGACGCCATCCAGCATCTCATCTTCTATCACCCTCTTCTCCTTCTGACTTCAATCTTGCCCAGCACCGGGGTCTTTTCCAATGAGTCAACTCTTAATATCAGGTAGTCAAAGTACTGAAGCTTCAGCTTCAGCAGCAGTCCTTCCAGTGAATATTCAGGCTTGATTTCCTTTATAATGGACTGGTTTGATCTCCTTGTGGTCTGAAGGACTCTCAAGAGTCTTCTCCAGCACCACAGCTCAAAAGCACCAATTCTTCAACACTCTGCCTTCTTTATGGTCCAGCTCTCACATCTGCACTTGACTTCTGAAAAGACCATAGTCTTGACTATACAGGCATTTGTTCAGCAAGATGTTTCTGCTTTTTTAATATACTGTCTAGCTTAATCATCGCTTTCCTTCCAAGAAGCAATAGCCTTCTAATTTCATGGCTGCAGTCACTGTCTGCTGTGAGTATTGAATTAGGGCCCACCGAAGGACCTCATTTTAACTTGTAACCTGTGTAAACGCCCTGTCTCCAAATGAGGTCACACTCTGAGCTACCTGGGGTTAGGACTTCAACACAGGACATGATTCAACCCACAACAGGCGTGGAAGCAGTTGCCTCACCCACATGCTTGTTACTGGGCCAGTGCACCCACACGCTAATCGAGAGGAGTGTTAACCGCTGCTAGAGGGAGTTGACTGCCAGCCTATTCTGAAAAGGCCAAGCTTACAGTCTCTGCACTTGGTGACTTCCAGTTAATAGCCACCTAACACAGTTACAAAAGGCTCAGCTTATTGCCCAATGGGCACAGCCATGCGGTGTTGTACACCCTCCAGGGCTCCCTGTGTGTTCAAGCTGAGGCCAGGCTGGAGCTGAGCCTGAAGCCTTGCCCTGCTTCCTTCTCACCCCTCCTGAGAGACCCCCTCCATAGCCACTTGCCCACAGGTCCCCATCTTACCCAGCTTTTAGGACACCAGCCTACCCTGGATCCCTGAGTGGCACAGCCTCACCCACACGGATGCCCTCCTGGGTACCACGTTCTTCCCTGAGAGGGGCCAAGTGTAAAAGGACCATCTTTTCAGGCTCTGGGGAAGATGGGGGTGGGCGCCTTGAGGTCTTTCACACCCAAACTCCTGCTGTGAACTCATCCCAATTCTCCCCATGTCTGCTCCAGGGCCTCGATCCATCCACCCTCTCCAGGTAATTCCCATGTCCTCTCTTATCCAGATTTGATTAACAGAAGGTTACAAACAAGTCCCAGAAAAAAGGAAAACCAGCATCTCCTCAGGGCAGCCGCTGTCTATTGGAAAGTTGGTCTCTAACCAATATTTTTGTTTTCTTGATTTTTTATATGGGCAATGAGTTAAGCTAGTTCATATACACTTCTTTTTCAGGTCTTGGGAACAGCTTTGGCCCATATTGAATCTGTTATCAGATTTCAATAAAGAGTCTACCTTTGCAATGACAACTCATTATTGGATTTACAAGGGAGGGAAGATGGTGAAATCCCACTAAGAGGATGGTTTTGAATTTCTCTTTTTCAGTTGCATGGCTATATCCTGGCTAAAAAGGTCTGTGAAAAATGAGATGAAAATTCCAATACCATATTTGTTCCAGTTGCAAATACAGTGTGGAGAAGGCAATGGCACCCCACTCCAGTACTGTTGCCTGGAAAATCCCATGGATGGAGGAGCCTGGTAGGCTGCAGTCCACGGGGTCGTGAAGAGATGGACACGACTGAGTGACTACACTTTCACTTTTCACTTTCATGCATTGGAGAAGGAAATGGCAACTCACTCCAATGTTCTTGCCTGGAGAATCCCAGGGATGGGGGAGCCTGGTGGGCTGCCGTCTATGGGGTCTCACAGAGTCAGACACGACTGAAGCGACTTAGCAGCAGCATCAAATACAATGATATGGGAGAAGATAGACATGGGGAGGGGCCTGCTGTGCTAGGAGGACCTGCCTCCCCCCTTTCAGAGCTGCCTTGTGACCAGGAGGCTTGGTCATTGGTACCTGGTATGTTGGCATCTGGTGTGTTGGCCAGGGGAGGGGCTGCCCTGCTCACAGGGATGCAATATCTGAGGATTTGGGTCTGGGTAGCTTTGGTCCTCTATTGAGCCACCATTTCTTGAAAGCTTTATGTGGGTTTTCTAACTTCACAGTGGTTATTTTACAGACAGATGTGTGCAGGGCGCTGCATTAGGAAAGAGGAGCAGGGAAGATTTTGCAGGTGTTAAACGGAGACTCAGTTATGCAGATTTTGCTCAAGGCACTTGAGTTGGAGCTGGAATTGGAAGCAAGGCCAAATTTCCTGCTATTTGTACTTCTTTTCTGCCTCCATCCAATAGACTCTTCAAGCAGGTAGGGGCCCTAGAACCTACATTTCAAAAGCCCTGCTTCTGTCCAGGACTGGATAGGAGACCAGCTCTGGCCCCTGGTACAGGAGACACTTACTAGTCTCTGAGAATTCCCATCCCTCTAGAAGGGGGTTTCTAGGTGCTTTTTCTAATGCTTCCTGCTTCCTTGGCTGTTTCGGCTGATGGCTTGTGAGATGCTACTGTGGAAGGGGCCTCAGCTGGCGTTCAGCACACAGCAGGCATTTCCATGACTGTCCCTGAAACTTCAGTGTCAGCATCAGCCCTTTCTAGGTGCCGCACTAGGAGGGCATTCCCAGTTTAACCTCAACTCTGTCTCCCAGATGGGTCTAGCTCTGCCCTGTACCCTCACCTGGCACCCAGTACAGAATCTGGCTCAAAACAGGTCCTCAGTAAATACATTTGTTGAGTAAATGAATGATATCTGGGACTGCATGTAACTAACCTGTCATCCTTGTTCCCCATAGCCCTTCAGGTGGAAGAATAGTAAATAATATGCAATAAGACAAAAATTGTGATAGCTGATGCACATTAACTGCTTCCTGTGTACTCAGCATTGTTATTCCCCACAATTACTTTGGAACACAGGTTCTAGTCTATTCTATTTTGTGTGTGTGTTAGTCGCTCAGTCATGTCTGACTCTTTGGGACTCCATGGTCTATAGCCTACCAGGCTCTTCTGTCTATGGAATTCCCCAGGCAAGAGTACTGGAGTGAGTAGCCATTCCCTTTCCCAGGGGATCTTCTCGATCAAGGGATTGGACCCAGGTCTCCTGCATTGCAGGAGGATTCTTTACTGTCTGAGCCACCGGGAAGCCCGTTCCATTTTACAGGTGGAGAAAAATGAGGCTAAGCGAGCAGAAGGGCATGGGAGGGGTAAGAGGAGGAGCTGGGACTCAAACTCAGGCCTGTCTGCCCCAAGTGGCCCCTGATGCTTCTTTTTCCTAGTGGGAAACCTTCATTCCTCCACAAACTTTTTGGGGGCAGTTGAATTGGGGTCCCCTCCCCTGCTGGAGCTATGTCTGGACTTCTTCCAGCTTGACCACACCTCTCTCGGGATCCCAGAGCAGACACCCTGTCTTAGCACGCTTTCCCATCCCCATAGTCCCCATGCTAGCCTGGAGGTTTTCTGCCAATTCCTCACCCTGCCACAGTTGCTGCAGCTGGTTGGAGATGCGGCTGCCTTTCTAGAAAGTTCTGTTCCCCTTTCTTGTTGTCAGATATTCCTTTGCAGTTTCCTGTCTTCATTCTGGCAGGACCCTTTGCACATGAACAGAAGGCTCCTCCTGGCGTCTCTCCCTGTGATGGCGCAGAGCCAGGAATTCTGCTCCTGAGTGCCTGGGGCTTCCTTTGGGAGGGATGATGGGCATGTGATGAGCACTCCACATCCCTCTTTAACTAAAGGTTCACTGGGGCCATCACAGCCTTTTGGTCCCTTATCCCCATGGGTCCCATCTTCCCTCACGGGGCTTGTGGTCAGCGGCTCCTATCCAGCTGCCCTGGTGTTTCCCTTTGCTGAGGCCCAGCCTGGGGCAGCAGATGAGGGTGGGGCCCCCCCAGGAGAAAGAATTGCTGCTGTCCTGGGCTGGGCTGGGCTGGGAGAGGCCAGATGGGCTTCACTGCTCAGATGGTACCTTCTTCCCCTCCTCCCGGCCTCTCCAGCAGCAGCCCTGGGGTCTCCCAGGGAGGGGGTTCTGAGAGGTGATCAAACGTGGTGCACGGACAAACATTAATATTTTCACCAGTCATGTTTTTATTTTAATGGGTATCAGAAAAAGGCCCACAAACAATTAATGCCTTAAACCCTTGATTTCATGGATGTTACTGCTTAGGGTGAGGCAAATTGAAAAAGGGAGACCATTTCAAGTCAAAGGGATGGACTGAATCAAAACCAGTATCGTGCAGGGAGAGGTGTGGATTTTCCGGGAGGGTCAGAGAAGCCGCTGGAGCTCGGGAGACACGGAGGAGGCCCACAAGATCCCAGGGTGCAGCCTGGCTCTGCCAGTGGCGGGATGGGGGCACCTTGGGCAGCTCGCTGCACCTCACGAGCCTCAGTTTCCTCCTCTGTCACGTGGGGAGTAGCCGTAGCAGCCCGAGGGGCCGTGGCGGGGTGAAACCGGGTGAGGGGTTGGGGGCTGGCCTGGAGCTCAGCACTGAGTTGTTGCTTGGAGCTGCGGCAGCAGCGCGTGGTGGCATTATTGGTAGTATCGGCCTCACTGTGCAAGCCTCAGGCGCTTATTCTGGGTGCCGCGACCCATGGCTTTCAGCCGGGAAGAATCCTCAGCACAGTTCCATGCAGCAGCCCCCGCCAGGGGCGCCCTGCTCACGTTCACAGCTCTGGGCCAGGCAGGCTGGGTGTCCGTCCAGTTTGGCCACCCACTGGGCTGCTTGGAGCCACCATATCCTTGACTGTAGTCTTAGACCAAGAGACCCACCTCATAGGGCCATGTGAAGAGCAGCAAGAAGGGCCGGCCAGGTCTGCAGAGCAGTAGTGCTTCCTCCTGTGTGTTAGATTTTGTCTTCTCATGGGGTAAGCTTTGTTGTTTGGGCAGGCACAATTGGATGCTAAGGTATAGTTTGCTTGCTAAGTCATGTCCAACTCTTTGCAACCCAGTGGACAGTAGCCCATTGGGTTCCTCTGTTCATGGGATTCTCCAGGCAGGAAGGCTGGAAGAGTTTGTCATTTCCTTCTTTAGGGGATCTTCCTGACCACAGGAATCAAACCTGCGACTCTTATGCCACCTGCATTGGCAGCTGGGCTCTTCACCACCTGTGCCACCTAGGCAGCCCACTTAGCTTGCATGAGGCAAAGCTCTGTTTCTTGCAGGCACAGTCTGATGCAGCCTGGAGGGTTCTGAACCAGCTCAGAGTGTTGGATGTGTTATCCCTAGCATGATCATCTATCTACCCATCCATGTATCCAGCCATTCATCCATTCATCTGTCATCCAACTGTGATCCCCCATCCATCCATCCATCCATCCATCCATCCAGTAGATGGTTCTGAGCACCTACTAAGTGCTGGATGCCATGGTGCAGTTCCGAACAAAATTGCCGAGGTCTTGCCTTCATGGTGCTTCACTGGAGCAGAAACACCAATGTTAAGCACATATCACCAGGAAGCATGAGGATGGCTGTGGAGGGGGAGCACAGGCTGCTGTGAGGGTGGCCCATGGAAGATTCAGGGATGCCTTCCCGGAGGAAGTGGCATCTGAGCAGGAACCTATAGGACCAGGAGGAGTTCACAGTGAAGGGGAGTGAGTGAGGGGGTACTGTCCAGGTAGAGTTCCCAGGCTCCCCTGGGAGGTGTAGATAGGGTATTGGGATGGATCCAAGAGGAGAAACATTGCTGCTGTGGTTGGGATGGGGAAGAGGGATGTGAGGGCAGGCGCAGTGGGAGCCGTGCTGGGGAGTTACGGAGTGCAGGGCATGAGCAGGGCAGGCGAACCCCAGCAGATCTGAGTCTGAAGGTCCCTCCAGCCACTGTGGGGGTGTGGAGAGGGCTGAGGGGAGAAGAAGTGAGTGGGAAAGTGGTGGTGGCGGTTCAGGCTGGAGAAGGTGGGCCTTTGGTCTCAGTCTCAGTGATGAAGGAAAAGAGCCCAGTGAGGGGGAGGAGGGGCAGGAGGGGCAGGAGGGGCAGGGTGGGTGCCCAGGTTTCCAGCCTGAGTGGCTGATTTGGGGACTCTCCTCTCCCTGGGTGGAGGAGCAGGTTTGAGTAGGGGAGATGCTGGGCATTGCTGTGTCCATAAACTTGAGGCATCTGTGGGTTTCTAGGGGGCAATCGGGAGGCAGGTTCTAGCAGCAGGTAGAGGCTTGAGGTCATGAGCAAATAGGTAGGTGACTGAAGCCTCAGGGGGTGGAGAGCCCCCCAGAGAGGCATAGAGAGGGCAGCTCAGGAGGAACGTCCGAGACAGAGCCCCAGGACCCCTAGGCTTAGGAGGCAGGAGGAAGAAGCAGCAAGGGAGGCTGGGGAGTGGACAGAGGGGTTAGAGGGAAAGGAGGAGAAGTCTCAGGCCCAAAAGGAGAGAGTGTTTGAAGAAGAAAGGGCCACAGCCTGGGTGTTGCCCAGAGGCCAAGTCTGGGTTGAAGGATGTCCCCTGGCTGAGCCAGCGGGGATCAGAGTGGCCTGCACAGGAACAGTGTTTCAGGGCTGCAGAAGCATCCAGCCAGCCCTGGGGAAATTCTCAGAAAGGCTTCTGAGATGCAGAGCGGGAAGTGGCTTGTCTCAATCGCCAGGGCTAAGACTATAGGGCTCTGGGCTCTGGGTTCCCTCTCTGCTGCAGGCTCCTGGGACCCCCACCTACCTGCTGAGGTCAAGGTGGGTGGATGGGGGCCCCCTGGGACGCCCTGGAGGACCGATGGTGGACTGAATGGCCTCCAGAATTCCTGCCCCTCCTTGCTTTCTCCCATGCCTCCTTCCCCGGGATACAGATCCTTCTAGAGAAACCAAGGTGAACCCAGCAGGATGTCCAGTCGGTGCTCAGAGCCCACTGAGAGCCCAGCCTAAACAAGGACTAGAGGAGAAGAGCTCCTGGAGAGGGCCAGAGGATCGGGGAACACAACCAGAACTGGAAGGAAGTGTGCTCCTGGCTTCCTGTCCCTGATCTGCTTACGCCAAGGGAGACGCACCAGAAAATTCCCCTCAGCAAAGGCTGCTCCTCATAATTGATGCAAGAGGGAAACAAGGACAGAATGGCAAAGGGCTCCTCCGGGGAACGTCCACAGGTGTGCTGGTCACGTGGGTCTGTCCCTGGGCTTTCAGGACCTGTGTCACCCCCTCAGCATCTTGGGCTTGGGGGCGGAGGGTGAGATGGGCTAGGAGGGGGAGATGCACGTGGGGTTTCCTGGGACCCTGCTAGTTGGTGCCGAGAGGAGCTCCCCATGTCCTCCCCCTGCAGATGTCTAAACCAGGGAGCAGAAGGTTATGGAACCTTCCTTCTCTCCCCACCCAGGATTTTCAGATCTGTCAGCCTCTTTCACAGCATCTGCAATGCACGGGATCTTGGAATTAGAGCATCTTTCACAGACTCACAGACCCTTTCACAGTCTTTGAATCCCAGAACCTGAGCATCTGGTCCCTTTCACAGAATCCTAGAATTCTGGAATCACAGGAGCGTTCGAGGACTCACAGGAGGAGAGCCACAGAATTAAGGAGTCCCTGGAGAAAACCTGGAGCCTCACTTACTGAACACTTGGGATCAAAGAATCAATCCGGAGGAACCTGGCGTCGAAATAGACACCCTGGAGGCAGAATCTTAGCACAGGAAGTCCCTCTCGTCCAAAACTGCTGGTTATGCAGGAGCCCTCTCTTCCCTTTCCTGTAATAACTTGACCTCTTGCAGGGATCGGGAGCCTGTCCCTTGATTGGGCACATCAGGCTGCTGCTGCTGAGCCTAAAGCTGCTCCCACATGACACCCACCCCTCGTTTCATCCTGTGCGTCCCAGCTGCTCTTGAGGAGCCAAACATGTGAAAAAGTGAACTGGACACCAACATAAGGGCTTCCCCTAGGCATGCACAGATTGATTCTCTTGGGGTCTGTCTCCCTCCAGGGCAGAGCTGGCCCCAGGACTTGGGGATGGGATGGGGACCCTTGGCTCTCCTCGATCCACAAAGTGACAAGAGTTCAATCTGCTCCTCTCCTTGAGGAGGGACCAGTCAGTGATGCAGGCAGGCAGACAGGGAATGACCACAGGAAAGGATGCTCAGTAATGCTCCAGGAGGCATGAAGGAAGGAGCGATGCCTTTCCCAGGGTTAGGAGGATGCCCAGAGCCAGGGGTGGTGGGCAAGATTGGTCTGTGAGTCAGCTGACCCAGTCAGAGTTATCCCAGCCATGCCACTGACCACTGGGTGACTTAGAATAAGTTATTCAGTGTCTCAGAGCCTCAGTTTCTCCATCTGTAAAATGGGCTAATGAAGCCTTCTCTGTGATCGTTACCTGGGAGACTTGCTGAGGGTGCTCACCTCTCGGGGCCCTTGGCACAGGGTAAATATGTTAACTCCCTCCACGCCCTCCATCCAAGCCTGGGTCTTGGAGAATGAGCAGGATTCCTCCATGTGGAAAAGACATGGAATGGCATTCCTGGGAGAGGGAACAGCCTGTGCAAAGGCCTGGGAGCCACGGCCCTGTCAAGAGTACTTGGGGAGCAGCACTTGTTCTTGGAGCTTGGGGTGTAGGGGTGAAGCTGCAGGCATGGTCTGGGGGCAGCAGGACCCTGGATGCCCCTGTCCTGGAGCCGGGAATGAGGGTGTTGGGAGCTGTGGTAGGAGGAGGTGCCCTCCTGGGAAAATGCCCCATCCTCCTTTCATCCTCAGCCTGGGGACAGAGTTCAACCACTCGACCCACTGGGAACCGAGGCATGGAAGGGCCAGGAAAGCTGAGCAAATTGGAACATGTCAGGAACGATCGTCCTTAGAGACAAGAGCTCCCAGCCGACACCCAGCCCCAACACATGGAGCTGTTTGATGGTGAATCCCAGCCCGGAACACTGGAGCAATTTAGAAGGATCCGGCAAGGTTTTATTCTGCCATAAAGAGCTGGATCTTATTAAGTTTATAAAGGAGGCCACGTCTCCTAGTGAGTCTGTTAGCCCTGGGGAAGCAGCCAGAGGCATGTTGTGGGGGCCGAGTCTCTGGGCCGGGATTCAGTGCTGACCCCATGAGCTGTGCGACATGAGGCAAGTTACTTAGCCTCTCTGTGCTTTGATTCTTGCTCTTGTGTTGTCACGTGGATGGTCCTGATGGAGCTCCCCCACAGGGCAGTGGCCAGACGGAAGGAGACAGTGCAGGGAAGACCTCTGCTTCCTCACGCCCCAAGTCTTCCCTGTGTCTGCCCCTGGGCTCCGTCCAGTCCAGTCTTGCTCCCTCCTTCCCTCCACTGTCCGTGCTGGATTCGTGCACCCAGGCAGTGAGCTCGGATTTACGCCTCCATTGGGTCACGTGCTCCTCCTGAGCGCATTTACTCACTGGTGCCTCCAGCCTGGCTCCACCCTCTTCCCTGCCCCTGGGCCCCAGAGTGACTCTGGCCTCCAGCCTCCACTGTGAACAGTCAGGGTGCCCCCAGCCCTGTGAGGGGGCAGGGCAGTTTAAGGAACTCGAGGGTGACTCCTGCCCGCCTCTCCTCTCTGGTCATGCAGCGACAGGGTATTAAGGGGTGAGCCCTGGAGGGCAGGTCAGAGCAGCCCACTGGAGGGGTGCCCCCTGCCACTCTGGGTTTCTGGGTGACCTGGGCCAAACCACCCCCTTGCTCTGCCCCAGAAAGCCCTTCACCTCTGGGGAGGGGTCTGAGCACCAAGGTTCTGCCTCGGAGGCATCTGCAGTGAGCAGAGGCTGCCCTCCACCCTGTTGCTCAAGGCCCCAATTTTGTCTCTATCTATGTGGTTGTGACTATCTCCTATGTATCGATCTGTCTAATCTATATCAGAGACAGACATATATCTGTGTCTGTATCTGTATCATCCATGCCTAATCTGTTCTTCCGGTAAATGGAGCAGGGGAGGCCCTTCTCCTCAAGGGTCTCTCTTCTGACTTGAAGGGGCTGATGGTTGGAGGCTGAGCCAGTTCAGGGTTGGCTCTGCTGACCCAGGAGGTGATGAGATGGATCATTTTCAAAATCTGTTGTACCTTTTACCTTAGTTAAGAGTATCCTGTAGCTTCTTGCCCACTGGTTGGTTGCACTAATTAATCGATTATGTGGCCTATACCCATGCCCTCTGAGCCCAGCATGCAAATATATGCAAATACCAAAAAAGTGGGTTGAACCTAAAGCCTGGTGGGCATCCACCTGGACTGGGCTGACTTCTCTGCTCAGATTTTTCCATCACAAAGGCTCCCATGTTCCCAGGGAGCAGATTCCAGAGAGGACCAGGGACCTTCGAGCCGAGCCAGCAGACCTGGGTTCCAATCCCAGTCCCAGCTCTCACTGCCCTATGCCATCCTGGGCAAGTCCCTTCCTCTCAGAGCGCGGCGTCCTCACTGCACTGCGGAGTAACACGCTGGGCCGGGTGGGCTTGGGATCCAAGGAAGCAGGCGCCCCGGAGCTCACGGTGTTGCTGCAGCAGCCGCCCAGCTTGGAGCTGGGGAGCTGGGCATTTCTGCCCATCACGTATTTCTGAGGCTTCCGGAGAAAAGTGCCTTCTCTCTGGGTTTGCAGCCCGGAAAGCGCGTTCTCCTTGAGAGAGCTTCGATTTCCCTAATGAATAGCACCCCTCCCTAATCGAGTCCTGGACCCCCTGTTCCGGTCCTGTGAAACTGAAAGTCGTTCAGTCGTGTCCGACTCTCTGTGAGTCCTGTACCCTGTGTTTTATGTGTGACCTTTGCCAAACAGCCTTTGCTTTGGGGGAGGGGAATGAAAAGTTGAAATCTGAACAGCCTGGAGGATTTATCCTGCACGGTGGACGTGCAGTGTGGCTATGTGGAAACGACAGGAATTATGCTCAGTGCAGTGGGGCTGAGGTGGGCTGGAGGCTGAGCTGGGGCCTGGGAGGGAGGGCCTGGGGCTGGGGGTGGGTTGGAGGCTGCTGGATAAAGGGATCTTTTGAAAGCTCTGAATTGGATGCAACTTAGAGGTAGCCCGCCTTTGCGGGGCAGAGGGTGGGGGCTGACGTTTACTGAGTGCCTACTGTGTGCGGGGGGCCGGGCACATGCTCACCCATCAGCACTCACACTGCTGCTCCCACTTTTCTGCAGGGCAATCTGGGCTCTGAGTGCTGAGTTGACTCCTCCGGGGTCACTGGGCTCACCCATGGCAAGTCTGGGTGAGGATGGGAACCCAGGCCTGGTGAACCCCAAGGTCCTCGCTCTTTCTCTGGCCCCGTGTGGAGGCACACAGGGACAGGGACATGTGCATCAGGGGAGCTGGGACCCAGATGCCAGGGGTGGGTCTTGTCACTGACCCACATTCCATTCAGCTGAGCATTGAGCATTTTCTGTGAAGCCGGGGCTGGTCACTCTAAGGAGGGTCTGAGAGAGGAAGGTCGTGGATCCCTGGGAACGTGCACCTCCTTGGGGGGCCAACATCCAAACAAACGCCTGAGGAAAGAGGCCACAGGGCTTTCTGGGAAAGCCAGGTCCCTGGAAGAGCTAACTCTGGGGACTGCAGAGGATGGGCTGGCAGATGGATTGGGAAGGGCGTGGAGGTGGGGGCACTGCAGGGGCAGCTGGAAGGGGGAATCCAGGGGCAGGGACGATCATTGAATAAACCATCATCTAGCCTGCCAGGCCCACTCTCTCAGCTTCTGGGGTCACAGGGAGGAGCACCTCATTTGGGAGACATCCTGGGACGTAGATAGTCACACGGAGAGGAGGGCGGGGGGCCCCGTTGCTTCTTGGCTATGTGGCCTCAGGCAAGTTATACGCATCTCTGAGCTCAGTTTTGTCATCTGTACATCAGGGATAACAATGATCCTGCCTTCCAGGGTAGGGGTGAGGATTAAGGGAGATGATACAGGTGTGATGGGAGAGCACTTGGGCTCCGGACATGTTCTCTACCAGATACTCTGGGGCAGTATTGACAAAGCAATTAGTCTGCCTGGAATGGGCTTCACCGAGAGATGAACTCGGCCTTCAGGAATGAATAGGCGTTCATTAGAGGGAGGAGGGGAAAGGAGAGGGGATACAGCAAAGCCCTGGCAGGGCTGGGGTGGAGTGAGGGCATCGGGCATGCAGTGAAGGCCCAATCTGCTCTGCATTTCCTGGCAGGGGAGTGGGTGGGGGGAGTGGCCGGTGGTAGGGCTGCCGAGTCGGGAGGCTTCAGGCCGTGAGAGCAGCCAGCAGTGGGAGCCGCAGCAGGTCCTAGAGCCGCAGTGCAGGTGACGTGGAGGACGGCTGCTCTGCCTGGTGATGGTTGATGCCAGGCAGGGGGCGGGAGGACAGGGGACAGAGTCTGTGTTTCAGGACTCGTGAGAGTGCACCAGTCCTCCTGGCGTCCAGGACTGTTTGGAGAGGAGAAGTCAGGGCTCAGCACACAGCAGGGCTCACCCAGGTGAACTCTCTTCCCTTGTCCAAGCCCCTCACTTGACCGATGGGGAAAATGAAGCTCAGAGAGGGCAAGTAACTTCCCCAGCGACACACAGGAGGCCTTGCTCTGGAACCGCGGGGGCTGCCTTTGCTGTGGGGAGGCGGGCGAAGGGGAGGGGTTGCCCAGGGAAGGGGGCATAGGTCTGGGGGCCTTTGGGGTGTCTGTGCCAACAGGAAGTGAGTTTAAGGTGCTTCTTCTTTAGGGAGGGAACGAAAGTTGCTCAGCAAGGAGAGTCTTTGAACTGATTGTTGCCTCCTCTTCCTCCACTTCCTCCTCCTGGCAGGGTGAACCCCTGCTCATCCTCAGACCCTGGAGCAGACAGCCCCTCCTTGGGGAGCCCCTGACACCCCAGGCTAGTTAGGGTCCTCCTCTGGCTCCCACATCACCCGTGCTCCCCCATCAGACCCCCCTGCATGCTCTTCGTTTGTTTCCCACGGACTGGGGGACTAGTGGGGGACCAATGCTGTCTCCATCCCCATGGTGAGCACAGGGCCTGCCTCCATCATTTGGCCAATCTCCTGACCACTCAGAGCCTCAGTGTCCTCATCTGTAAAAGGGGTGAACTCACATCCCCTAGGATGGCTGTGGGATGAAACCAGCCGTGTGCAGAAAGTGCAGGGCCGCCTGGACATACTCCCCAGATACCACCTCCTCCCTTCCTGCTCCCTCCCTCCCTCCTGCCTCCCTTCTTCCCATTCTCACCTGGGCCTCTGAAGGGCTCATGGCTCCTCTCTCCTGCAGGCTTCCCATCGCCCACCTTCTCCCTACCTTCAGAGCGAAGTCAATCAGAAACTTCTGCCAGGACTCACATTTCCTAAAATCCTGTCCTTAATTAGCACATCCCACTAGCTGAGAACTTACGTAACAGAAACCCAGCCTCTCTGCCCAGGCAAAGTGCATTGTTGACGCCTGGCTTCTCCCTGCAGGACCGGCTACATGATTTGTGGGCCCAGTGAAAAATGAACATTTGGGGGCCTTTGTTCAGAAAGTTGGAAAAAATGCCATTAAGCACTGGAAAATATGAAGCTTTAGCCTTTCTTCCACACTCTCTCTCTCTTATGGTGTTTTTTATTTCCTAGTTAGTGTTGTTCTAAGTAAAGAAAAATTAGAATTTTAAATTATTAGCGTGAACTTTACTGTTCTTCTTTCTATTGTGCGATGCCAGTTTTAAATGCAAATAGAAGAGCATTTCATTCGTATAGGGAATCACTGAAATTACACAATTTGTATTTCAAAGCTCATTTCAGAGTGTGTATTTCATTTTTCCCGGAAGAATGGAAACTGCATAAAACCAGCCCCGCAGCTTTTATTTCACTTCTTGGTATGCCTCCCTGCTACCAACAGGCTCTACCTTGGCTCACTGGTGAGAAAGGAAAGGCTGAAAGGAAAAGAATCAGGAGCTGTTTTATCTTTTCCTTTCCTCCCATCATAATTTTCAGTGGTTGGCTAGTACAGGGAAGTAACACAAGCAGGAAAGAAAGGTTCTCTGATCATTTACCCTTCTTAGAATAACACTGAGTTCTTTCTGCACTTGAATGTCCCGGTTCTAAAGAGAAGCCTGGCCCTAGAGGGCTCTCATGCACCCTGTGCTCAGGCACCCTGTACTCAGCTTGTATTCACGTGGAGTCTCACTGATCTGCCCCGACAGGGATCCCTGGAATTCTGAGCTAACAGGGGCATCATAGATATTATATGTGAATGGGTGGCAATAAACAGAGGCCACACATATTGCATGTTCCCTCTGCTCACACACATGAACCCCACGGTCCCGTCAGACGTCGCTTGCAAAGCATAAGCTAAAGATCTGAAGACTTTAAGATGGTGACGGCGGAGAATTTAACCAAACGTGCTGGGTCCTGGCTGTCTTTATGCCACCCTGCTTCCCTGATGGTGTCTTTAGAAATATTTCTGTTCTTCAGCCCCCAGCCCCATCCCTGAATCTGAGTTTGTTTTTACTGAGGGTTTTTTTTTTTTTTTTTTGGCTTGGAATCCAGAGATGACTGACTCTATGTTCTAGCCCGAGGTCATGAAATTATTAAATGTCAAAGCAAGAATTCAAACCCATCAACTAATGTGTTCATGTGACATGCTTATTGCTTAGGGTCTTAGTTTATGCTGGACCCTCTTATTCCCCCGATTTGTTATCCAATCCAATGTTACCTAGGAGCCATTTGGTACTAGGCTGTGTTATATAGGGCTTTCCAGGAGGCACTAGTGGTAATGAACCCACCTGCCAATGCAGGAGGCGAGAGATGTAGTTTAATCCCTGGGTTAGGAAGATCCCCTGGAGGAGGGCAGGGCAACCCACTCCAGTATTCTTGCCTGGAGAATCCCACGGACAGAGGAGACTGGCGGGCTTCAGTCCATAGCGTCGCACAGAGTCGGACACAACTGAAGCGACTTTGCGCTCACAGTGTTACCTAAGGGCATGGAAAGGACCGATTGCACAGAGGCGCATAGATGCTGGTCCTTCGTCACCTTGGGGCTGGGCCACCCCCAGCTCCCTTTGCTGCCCTGATTTCATTGCAGCCTCAATAGGGTGGGACTTGGCAGAGGAGGAAACTGAAGACCGGAGACCAGCTAGGGAAGGGTCGACCCGCCAGGCCAGGACTGTGGGTCAGGAGACAGGGTCAGTCATGTTGTTGGATGAAAAAGAGGGCCTGGCCTGGAACGGGCAGGAGAAGAAGAGAGATGCGGTAAATGCAGACACCGCTGCTCCTCTGCTCCCCGCCTCCACCGCTGTCTGTCATATCCGCCTCAGGAACATCATCTTTTGAGCACAGTCCAGTTTTTGATGTGGCCCTGCTGCTTAGTAAGGGGCTGCCTTCCTGCCCGTCCCTCACTGAGCGCTCGGCGCATGGCTACCATGGCTACCAGGTGAGAGTTACCACGTCTCAC
The DNA here is from genome assembly GCA_006408675.1 of Madoqua kirkii. NCBI lineage: Eukaryota > Metazoa > Chordata > Mammalia > Artiodactyla > Bovidae > Madoqua > Madoqua kirkii. The sequence goes on from SJYC01057507.1 coordinate 20,032, forward strand.
CTGCTCCATCTGCCGCCTCCTGGGTGGGTCTGTCTCCTCTCCCCTGGCTGCATCGTATCTTCCCAGGACAGGAACAGCTCCTCCTGAGTCTGCCTGTTTTGGCCTCATTTACTGGTTCTCCCCAAAGTACACTCCACTCTGGCCATGGGAATCCTCTCATCACCTTTCGGGATGGAGTAGACCATCTTAACTAACACAGCGTAATGGGAGGTGGCAAGGAAAGAAAATTAGGCAGGGTTTACAACAGAAACAGTCTTGCAAAGTTGGCAGAAGTGATTCAGATGCCCTTGTTGCCTCCTGTGCCCGGCCCCAAGAATCCAGCTGTCCTGGCAGTGGTGGGGGTGGGGCAGCCCTCATCCTGGAGTCTTTCTAATTCTTCCTCAAGGCTCATTCTCTCCTGTCGTCTTAGCTCGGCAACTCTCTTTTCCTTTGAATTCTCGCTTTGCTTGATGGGGTATCTGCTAATCCATGGGCTGGCCTCCCAGCGTCTCCCATGCTAAAGCTCTTTAAAAAGAAACATACACCCTGGAATAATTCCCAGAGAACAGGGCAGTGTTAATCACCACTAGTGCCTTTTCTTTTTTTTTTTTTTGTCTTCCTGAAAACTTTCATCTCTGAGCTCTGTGATGAGGAATTAAGTACTGATCTCACTGTCCTCAAAGATGACAAGCACCAAGGGAAAAGGAGGGAAAGAAAAAAGGAGAGGAAAGGAAAAAAAGGAATAAAGAGAAAACAGATGTTAATTGTTTTGAGGATCGAAGCACGGGTTTTGAGAGCACGCAGCCAGTCCCTGGGTGACCTCTGAGTGTGTGTGGGGGGTGGCCCTGGGCGACCATGGGTGAGGCCAATAAAGCCTGCAGAACCGGAGCTGAGTCTTTATGCCTCTGATGGCTGCACACATTGTACTTTCCACACTGCTCAGCTGAGGCAAAAGCATACTGATTTGTTAGAAGAAAAAGATCAAATGTGCTGCCAAGCTCTCTGTGTCCTGGGTACAAATCTGGTTAGGTGGAATGTGTTGGGTTTCTGTGCAAACAGTCCCAGACCCAGCCTTGAGTGCCTTCCCACCCTGCACCACCCCACCAACCCCCTGCTACCCTGCTGCTGTTGCCAGGGCCTCTTTTCCCCGCTGCCTGGACTCTTCAGATTGATTCCTGAGCAAGATCTGGCTCAGAGCAGCCCCATCTCCCGGACATTTTTTTTTCATTCTTCCTCTGGCCATGGACTCAATTGCCTGGAGCTCAGCCCTGCCCCGTGCCTGCCAACTCCTTGCCTGGGAAGGCTGGAGAGCAGGTGTAGAGCCCAGGCTTTGGAGACAGACAGATCTGGGGTTGAATTTCAGTTTTCTCACTGATTCAGTTCTCTAAGCCTGGCCTATTGACCTGTAACTCAGGAGTCAGAATGCTTGCTCCATGATGTTAACAGGACTGAGGAAGCTCCTCCCGACAGCTACCCGTTGCTGAAACCTGACATGCGTAAGGTGCTGGGCTCATCTCACCCGCGTTACACCTTATGCGGCGTGTGTAACACTGAGCACAGTGCCCGGCACACAGTGCGTTCTCCTCACTCTTCCTGTCTGCCTCCCAGGGCATCAACTCTAAGGGTCCCCTACTGACTTAAGCATAAAGAGGAACTTGTACGACCAAGGCGTAGCGCTCCTAGAGTGTTGATATGCAGCCCTCCATGCTCCGACCTCAGACTGCCAGGAAATGTTGATTCACTTTGAATTTTTGGGAAATGGTGGTATTGGGCTTCTGGGTGCAAAATACCCAAGGACCAGCAGAAAACTTGTCACCAGCAGACTTATACTGTGAGAAATGTTAAGGGGAGTCCTTCAGGCAGAAGGAAAATAACACCACATGGAAACAGGAATCCACACAAAGAATGGTGATATCTGGAGATGGCTAAATACATGAGTAAATAATGAAAGACTTTTTAAAATTATTATTTAAATCTCTCTAAAAGATAATTGACTGATTTTATAGCAAAGGTAATGACAATGTTTTGTACACTTTACAACACACATAGGATACAATGTATGAGAAAAAATAGCACAGAAGCCAGAAAGGGTGAAAAAAAAAAACATTGTTATAAGCTTCTCATACTATACATGATGCAGTGTGATATTGCTTGAAGACAGACTGTGATCAGTTGAATATGTATTCTATACATATTCAAACCACTAAAGCAAACTGCCAGCATGATGAAGAGATGGCTCTTAATACATCAAGAAATAAGATAAAATGGGATCACAGAAAGCTCAATTCAAAAAAAGGCAGAAGAAGAGACAAAAGGAAAAACCAGTAGGAAAAATAGAAAACAAATAACATAATAAGAGACTTAAGCCTAATTATATCAATAAGCATGTTAAATATAAATGGTCTAATCACCTCAGTCAAAAGGTAAAGATTGTCATGGTGGTTTCAGATTGATTCAACTGTATGCTGCCTACAAGAAGTACACCTAATTTATTACAGTCAGCCTTTGTTGGTTATCTATTTTAAATACAGATATTTTGTGGAGACATGAAAGACCCTGAGTAGCCAAAGGAATCTTGAGAAAGAAAAATGGAGCTGGAGGAATCAGGCTCCCTGACTTCAGACTATTTTACAAAGCTATAGTCATCAAAACAGTATGGTACTAGCACAAAAACAGAAGTATAGATCAATGGAACAAGGAAGAAAGCGCAGACATAATTCCACACACCTATGGTCAAGCAATGTTCGACAAAGGAAGCAAGACTATGCATTGGAGAAAAGACAGTCTCTTCAATAAATGGTGCTGGGAAAACTGGACAGCTACATGTAAAAAAATGAAACTAGAACATTTAACACTATACACAAAAATAAATTCAAAATTGATTAAAAACCTAAATGTTTGCTTGGATATTATAAAACTCTTAGAGGAAAACATTGGCAGAACACTCTTTGACATAAATCACAGCAATATCTTTTTCCATCTGTCTCTCAAAGTAAAAGAAATAAAAACAAAAATAAACAAATGGAACTAATAAACTCAAAAGCTTTTGTATAGCAAAGGAAATCACAAATAAAATGAAAAGAGCCCACAGGATGAGAGAAAATGTTCACAAATGATGAGACCAGTGAGATATTAGTCTCCAAAATTTGCAAGCAGCTCAATGTCCAAAAAGCAAACAATCCAATAAAAATATGGACAGAAGACCTAAATAGACATTTCTACAAAGGAGACATACAGATGGCCAAGAGGCACATGGAAAGATGTTCAATATTTCCAATTATTAGAGAAACGGAAATCAAACCTACAATGAAACATCACCTCACACCAGTCGAAACGGCTGTCATCAAAAAAGCCACGATAAACGCTGGAGAGGGTGTGGAGAGAGGGAATCCTCCTACACTGTTGGTGGGAAGGTAAATGTGTATAACCACTATAGAGAACAGTATGAAATTCCTTAAAAAACTGCACTCCTACTCCTGGGCATATATCCAGAGAAAAACATGGTCTGAAAGGATACACGCACCCCAATATTCACTATGGCGTAGTTCAGTCATAGAAGCAACCTAAATGTCTAAGAACAGAGGAATGAATAAAGAAGGTGTGGCATATATATATATATACATATATATGACACATATATACATATATGTGCAGTGGAATAATACTCAGCTATTAAAAAATGTGAAATAATGCCATTTGCAGCAACTTGGATGGACCTGGAGATTATCATGCTAAGTGAAGTAAGTCAGAGAAAGACAAATATTTAATATTGTATTATGTGGAATCAAAAAATTGATACAAATGAACTTATTTAGAAAATAGAAACTGACTCATACACTTAGAGAATGAATTTATGGTTACCAAGGGGGAAGCAAAGGGAGAGGGATAAATTGGGGGTTTTGGATTGACATGTACACACAGATAAATTTAAAGAGGTGTACGTTGAATCAGTTCGATTTAGTTGCTCAGTTGTGTCTGACTCTTTGCAACCCCATGGACTGCAGTATGCCAGACTTCCCTGTCCATCACCAACTCCTGGAGCTTGCTCAAACTCATGCCCATGGAGTTGGTGATGCCATCCAACTATCTCATCACACTGCTATCTTTAAAGAAGTGTACTTTGAATAAGTTCAGTTCAGCACTTTGAATATAAAGAAGCAAATAGCTTAAACATAAAAGGGCCTGGAAAATACATGCCATGCTGATAGTAATCAAAAACAAATCCACAGTGGCCATATTTACATTAAAAAAATATCTCAGAGCATAGACTATATTGGCAATAAAAGACATTTCCTAATGATAAAGAAGACTTAAGAATCATAAGCTTTTATGTCCTTAATAACAGAGTTTCAAAATACATGAGACAAAAACTAAAAGGATTTCAAGGAGGAATAAGCAAATCCACAATTACAGTCAGAGATTTTGATATCACTCTCTTAATGATTGATAAAGCAAGTGGACAGAAATTTTGTAAAGCTATAAAAGACTTGAATGACACTATTGACTAGAGTGGGCTTCCCTTATTGGCTCAGTGGGAACAAATACGCCTGTCAGTGCAGGAGACTTGAGCTGGATTCCTGGGTCAGGGAGATCCCTTGGAGAAGGAAATGGTAACGCATTCCAGTAATTCTTGCCTGGGAAATCCCATGGACAGAGGAGCACGGTGGGCTACAATCCATGGGTCACAAAAGAGACAGGATTTAGCAACTAAACAATAGCAACCAATTAACTAGCTTGACCTAATGGATAATCATAAAACACTCCACCCAACAACCACAAAATATACATTATTTTCAAGTGCACATTGAATATTTACCAAAATATATCTTATTCTGGGCTGTTAAATAGTCTCAATAAACTCTGAAAGATTTAAGTTATGCAAAGTATGTTCTGACCACAATGGAACTAAATTAGAAACTAAATTAGAAAATTCCCTGGAAAACCCACCAAAAGAACACATTTCTTTTTTAAAGTGGATTGTAATTGGCATACATTGCATTGGTTTCAGGTGTATGACATAAGTATTTGATATTTGTATATATCACAAAATGATCACCACAATAAGTTTAGTTATTTCCACCATCATATATAGTTACAGATTTTTTTTCTTGTAATGAGAACTTTTAAGATCTACTTTCTCTGCAACTTTCAATATGAAATACAGTATTTTTTAAAAGATTTTTTTTGATGTGGACCATTTTAAAGTCTTTATTGAGTTTGTTACAATATTGCTTGTTTTTTTTTTTAAATTTTATTTTTACTTTATTCTACTTTACAATACTGTATTGGTTTTGCCATACATTGAAATGAATCATCCACAGGTGTACACGAGCTCCCAATCCTGAAACCCCCTCCTACCTCTCATCCCATATCATCTCTCTGGATCATCCCGTGCACCAGCCCCAAGCATCCTGCATTGAACATAGACTGGCGCTTCATTTCTTACATGATAGTATACATGTTTCAGTGCCATTGTCCCAAATCATCCCACCCTCTCCCTCTCCCTCAGAGGCCAAAAGTCCGTTCTATACCTCTGTGTCTCTTTTGTTGTCTCACATACAGGGTCCTCATTACTATCTTTCTAAATTCCATATATACGTGTCAGTATACTGTACTGGTGTTTTTCTTTCTGGCTTACTTCACTCTGTATAATTGGCTCCAGTTTCATCCATCTCATTAGAACTGAGTCAAATTTATTCTTTTTAAGGGCTGAGTAATACTCCATTGTGTATATGTACCACAGCTTTCTTTTTATGTTTTGTTTTTTTTGGCTACAAGACATGTGGGATCTTAGTTCCCTGACTAGGGATCGAACCCACATCCCCACTCTGGAAGGCAAAGTCCCAGTCACTGGACTGCCAGGGGAAGTCAAGTAATACAGTTTTATTAACTATATTTGCCATGCTGTACATTGTATTTCCATGAGTTGTTTATTTTATAATTGGCAGTTTGTACTTTTGACTCCCTTCACCTGTTTGACTCCCTCCTACCCCTATCTCTGGTAACCACCAATCTGTTCCCTGTGTCTATGAGCTTCCTTTTCTTCTTCTTTCTTAAAACATTTCTAAATAACCCATGGGCCAATGAGAAAATCAAAAGTGAAATTAGAAAGCATTTTGAACTGAATGTGGATTAAAGCATATCATACTAAAATTTGTGGGATGCTTCTAAAGCAGTATACAGAGGAAAATGAATAGCATCCAAAAATGTATACAAACTCAGAAAGATCTAAAGTCAGTGACTGATGTTGTTACCTTTAGAAACTAGGAAAAGAAGAGCAAATTAAATTTAAAGGAGGCTGAAGGAAGGAAATCATAAAGATCAGGGAGGAAATCAAAGGGGCTCTGGGCCTTCTCTAGGCAAAGTCTCCCAGAGAAACTCTTTTGACCTTCAGAACAGATGTGCCGTTCCTACAGCCATATCGTCGCCGTTACTGAAGGGTGTGTCTGAGGATGCAGCCAGGCCAGAGGAACGGGAAGTGAGGGATGGAAGAGGGAGCAGCCAGGTCCTGGGGACTTTATGTGGCTCCCCCGGATGAAGCCAGGCTTGAAACTGGAACTGCCTGTGCATTTTTCAGTTACTGCATCCAATAAATGCTTTTTTTTTCCCCCTAAGTAAGCTCAGATTAGGTTTTCTATCCCTTACATGAAAAAATTCCAAATAATTCTCCAAGTGCCTTTATCTTTGCTGGGGGGAGGTGTGAGCACAGCAAATAAAAAAAAGGCCTAACATTTTCCAAGCCTCTGCTCCATGAAGAAGATGGGGCATCGTGTTTCTTTTATAGATTGGGTTGGCAAAAAAGTTCATTCAGGTTTTCTGTACCATCTTATGGGAAAACAAATGAACTTTTTTGTCACCCCAATATTTTCTTGTTTCAAATTGTGCCTTTTCTTTTCCACCTAAAGAAGACCCTTTACCATGCCTTGCATAGGTTTATTAGTGATGACCTCCTTTTGCTTGTCTGGGAAACTCTCTATCCTTTAATTCTGAATAACAAACTTGCTGGGTAGAGTATTCTAAGCGTAAAGTGCTTTTCTTTCAGCACTTTATCCTGTCACTCCCTTCCGGCCTATAAAGTTTCTGCTGCAAAATCAGCTGATGATGCAAAGGAAACAGGGTTTGCTTTGTATATGATTAGTTGCTTTTCTCTTGTTGCCTGGGGCTCCGTGTTTCTTCCCATATTATCATATCACACTCCAGTTTGAACTTCATTATCCCCATTTTACAGATGAGGACACTGAGTCCTAAGGTCTCAAACCTGGTTTCCTCAGTTTCCTCTCTCACCCGCACCTTGCCAGCTCAGAGCTTAGTCTCTCGGATCCCCATTTTACAGATGAGGACACTGAGTCCTAAGGTCTCAAACCTGGTTTCCTCAGTTTCCTCTCTCACCCGCACCTTGCCAGCTCAGAGCTTAGTCTCTCGGATCCCCATTTTACAGATGAGGACACTGAGTCCTAAGGTCTCAAACCTGGTTTCCTCAGTTTCCTCTCTCACCCGCACCTTGCCAGCTCAGAGCTTAGTCTCTCGGGTGTTAGACAGCTAAGCCCAGGGGAACCGCTCTAGAATCATCACTGCCCCTTGTCAGGCCCTCTCCCAACCTATGGACCTGCTCAAGAGACTCCAGGCCTCTATGCCTGATTAGCTCTGGAGTCAGAGGAAAGGTAGGAGACAATGGGGGTTGACATCTCAGCACTGGAAAAAGACGAGCTTTAGAGACACGTTTGGACAGGGAGGCCTGGCGTGCTGCAATTCATGGGGTCGCAAAGAGTCGGACATGACTGAGCGACTGAACTGAACTGAGCTGAACTGAAGCGGCCCTCAGAGGATACAGTGGAGAAGAATCCACCTGCCAGTGCAGGGGACGCAAGAGACACAGGTGTGGAGGCCCCCTGGAGGAGGAAATGGCACCCCACTCCAGTATTCTTGCCTGGAAAATTACATGGACAGAGAATCCTGATGGGCTACAGTCCACGGGGTTCACAAAGACTCAGACATGACTGAGTGGCTGAGCGCGCACACACACAAGTTTATCAAAAACTAACTAGAAAACGTCCTCCTGAATTGATGAGCCGTCAGAAAACGTCCAGTGTGTTCTCAGGGCTGGGGCGACTTAACCAATCATACCAGGGTTCACGGCCCACCCAGTGCCACAGAGCACCCTACTGGGACTGGCACTCAGGTCCCAAGGCCCCAGAGCAGTTCCGGAGAGTGAGAGATGCCACTCCCACAGGGGTTGGGAGCGGGCTCTGGGGACAGAGGAGATCTGGGTTCAAACCCAGAAGCTCCTTATACAAAGCATGTCATAGTGGGTGACATCTCAACTGCTCCGAAACTCAGCTCCCCTTTTCTGTAAAACTCTACCTCAGAGGGTGTCTGCGAAGGTTAAATGAGGAGGGAGGGTGACAAAAAAAGTATGTGGAGTGCTTAGCACAGAGCAGGGCAGGAAGTAAGCAACCAAGGAATGACGGTGTTATTATTATTTTAGTAGTAGCTGCTGTTTATCCTGATGGTTGTTCATGGATAAGGACCTCACCGGTCCTGTCACTGCTGTGTCCCTGGGGGCTGCACTGGCCAGACACGCAGTAGGTACTCAGTGCGTGGGACTGGACCTTTTTAGCCTTCACCACACAGCTGAGCTCACTGAGGCATCCCCCTTTACAAAAGTGACCTGTGCCTTGCAGGTCAAAAGTCCACAGTCACCTGAATTTCCTTCTTCACAATCGGATGGAGCCTCCCCAGACTTAGCTGCTGCCCTTTCTGGCCAAAGGCAACAGCGACAGAACCACGGGACTCTCAAAAAAGAATCCGTTTTGCACCGCTCCCAGTCCTCCCTCTTCGCCCCTTTTTTTCAGTGCCTGCTGCATCTCATTACTGACTCGAGCCATTTAATGTGCCAGCTGGGCTCTGGCCGAGCCAGTGGCAAGATGTCAGGGAGCCAAGGTCTCAGTGCCCTTTGCTTGGGTTTTTATCTGCACAGTTTCATGTGGTTGGAGCCCTGGCCACAGGCAGCTGGAGCATTTCCAACATATATTAAATCACAGGGCATGTGTGAGCAGGATGAGGACACTTGCCACTGTCTTCGCAGCCCTTGCCACGGAGGAATGGTCTTAGCCTGTCGCACTATGCTCTCAGGACCTGGCTCATTTCTTGTCTACTTTCCCACAGTCACTGTTCTAGAATTAAAAGCAGTTTTCCTGAGATGAGAATGGAGACCGGCAGGCACATTTGCAGGAAGCTGAAGCCAGCCATGGCCGGCGTGCTGGCCCCAGGACCCCCATTTCAGGGTGATGCAAGGGCATAGAGTTCAGCAGAGGGGACGCTTCACAGGCAGCTGCTAGGCTGGGGTTATTCCCTCACTTCATCTTAATATTAATTGTATGTCTTAATAGAGACTAATCTAAGCATGCTGTTAAAACTCACATAGTATAAAACGATATAAAGAATAAAAGAGAGGGACTTTGCTTCTGGCTGAGACGGAGTAACAGGAATTGGATTTTTTTTCCTGCCACCTAGAAGAACCCCCCAAATGGGCAAAATATATAAAACAGCCCTCAGCAGGATGCCAGATATCAGACAAGGAGGAACAGTAATCTCTGAGAGGCAGGAAACAAACAAAGTGAGCCCTACAATTGCACTAGCTTACTCCCTTGAGGGAGTTTTCAGCTGGATGTAATGCAGAGTAGGGGAGCCCGAACAGGGCACAGAGGACCCTCTGGCACAAGGAGATGAAGCTGAGGGTCTGTGGAGACCACTGTGGTGAGGGCTCAATGGACAGAGGACCGGAAAAGAGAGAGATGCACAGAGAGAGGTATTTAGAGATCTGCAGAGGGACCTCTTGAATTTTCAACTGAGTTCTAATCAGGACAAACATGTAAGGAATTCACCTGGTTTGGGGGAAAATTTCATCCAGATAACAGTGCCACAGTCTCACACAGGGCTGGGAATCGCCCCTGCTCCCACCAGCCACATGGGGAACCTTATGACCTCTATGGGAGAAGGCAGTGGCGCCCCCACTCCAGTGCTCCTGCCTGGAAAAGCCCACGGACGGAGGAGCCTGGTGGGCTGTGGTCCATGGCGTTGCTGAGGGTCGGACACGACTGAGCGACTTCACTTTCACTTTCATGCACTGGAGAAGGAAATGGCAGCCCGCTCCAGTGTTCTTGCCTAGAGAATCCCAGGGACGAGGGAGCCTGGTGGGCTGCTGTCTATGGGGTCGCACAGAGTC